>JBBPKN010000610.1:0-33475 GCA_038089275.1 Pulveroboletus cf. rosaemariae
CTAGAGATCTGCCATGATCAGATCTGACCCTCTTCTGGATCGAGATCAGATTCATCGGAGATCCGATCGGGAGATGCATCTGTCATCTGAGATACTAGATCCAACCATAAGTGTAACCCCAACCATATGCAAATAGAATATTAAATATGCTTAACCATAACCTAGGGTTTAACTTGTTTTGGCAATGAAGTCCCACGGTCACGTGCTTGTCAGGTGACTGCACGATAGTGTTTGTAACAAAAAGCCCTATAGCCTATCCCAAATCTCCAATAGTTTCTGACCACTCCATAAATTGGGGCATTTGATACCAGCATAAGAGCACACCACATAAGGTGAAGCCAAGTCCCATCCACTCTGGAGTTATCCAGAGTACTTCTAGAGTACATCACAACATTTATAACAGACATCCCTGGAGCTTCTGAAGTATGATCTTCTCTCAGGTTCATGCACCACTAAGGCACTGGAATCTGACCTTTGCCCTCTAGCAATAGGGGTTTTGTTCAGAAAGGAACTTAATATACATTTTAATAGTGTACTTGAATTTGAAGAATATAGTTTTAACAGTTTTAACATTTTTCCAGAAATAACATATCCCAGACCTCCAACTCAAATTCTGACCCCATTCTGACCTGGCTTACAATTGGTCTTCACACCTAGTAAGCCACTCTAGCCCTCTGACTCCCCTTCAGGCAACTCCAGCCCTCCATTACCATTCCAGTCTCCCCCAGCTATGCATGTATGCTTCCTGCCCCTCAGCATTATACACTCCCCCAGGCTTCCACTCCCACTCTGCCCCATTCTGCTTCTAGTCTATCTCTGCTCCAGTTAAGTACTACTCTAGTTCCCCTTCATCATCTCTGGACCATTCTGGTATAACTCCATTACTGTTCCCAATCTCAGTTACTGTTATCATTATTATCACTATTCCTATTCCATTCCTGTTCCTTGCTTCCCCCTGTTTCATCTTGTTACCCTTCAGTTTCAGTCTGACATGATTGAGCATTGTCTTCCCTGACATTTCCATTTGTTTCTTAGATATTTAGACATCTGCTTTGCTTTTGAGTTTGCACCTGTCTTATTTCATAACACTTCTAGATAGTTCTACCTCTCTAAGGTATAAGTACTGTAGTTTTGTATCTTGTACCTCAGTACAAATATCAACAGAAACACCCTCTTGTTGTCATTCTCACTCTAATCAAGCCTTTGAGCTCACTCCAATTCTCTGGGTTACTCCAGAGTTTTCAGCATTAAAGTCATTATGGCTTAATGTTAACTTGGAATAAATGACAACTTTACTGTTGTTACTACCCCTATCCAACCTGAGTCCCCCAACTCACTCTGATCCTCCAGCCCTGCTAGAGATTATAATCAGCCTATTGACCACCTTCTATAAGTCTTGATAACTTTGCTCCTTAAGACTGGACTTGACACTCTTCATCTTGTCTGTCTCTCTTGTTGAGCCCTGAGCAAGCTCTCCTCTGCTATCTCCAGCCTGCTGCAATCAGGACACCAAGGCTATGTCAGGGCACTAAAGCCAAGTTCTGTTTAATGAAGAACCTGCTACTTGACTACTTGATTATTTTCAGAAATCTTCGGAAATCTCCAGAGACCTCCAGAGCTCACATCCTTTTTTGATGAACTCCAACCTAGTAGTAGTAGTAGCAGTATTTGTTACAATTGTAACACCAGCACTTCAAACTTTTCATGCTGCTCACTACACTACTCACATGACCATGGAAAGCATACTCCTGATATGGGATATACATTGATAACCCTACTCTATGATTTGTTTCCTTTCTATGAGTATACCTTATCTTAAGGTTCAGGGTCTGGATTTAGATCTCTGGATCTGATCTCAAGATCTCATCTGATCTTAAGAATCACTAATTGGATCTAATCTATGACAGATCTCCAGATGTATCTCCTCAGTCTCCTGGCCTTGGTCCTCTTTTCATATCCATTGACTCTAACCTTCTATTTCATTTCCATTCTCTTCTCTTCCATTCTCCCATATCTGCATGGCCTCCTGCCATACTCCTTAGTAAATATGCCCTATGCCCAGTTTTCTATCTAGTACAAGTTTCCATACTAGTGTATGTAGCCTATATGGTCTGTGCACACTGATTGGCAATATATAAGGGGGTGTACAGGGTAGTTAAGACTCTCCAGTCTTGATCACTTTGTATAGCTTACCACTTCTTAGATCCTTTGCTCTCTTCAGTGAGAAATAGTCCATCTACTTGAGACCAGCATGCAGTCTATCTTTGAGTTCTCCTTTAAGAATCCCCTTTATGATTGTCCTCTTATCTAGTCTCTTAGGATTAGGGTTCCATCCATGTGTTCCTCTCTCAGCATCCATCCAGTCTAGGTTTAGCCTTAGAGGATCTGAGTTATAACAGTATTTGGGTTTTGATAATCTGTCACTGTTATAGTCCGCTTTTTCAAACTTTTGATCACGTGACCTTATCTTATCTTTCCATGTGGTTATCTAATCTTTTATCTTATCAGGGCATGTGTCGGGTCACATGACTGGTCTAGACCCAGGGCATAGGGTTAGCCTCATGTCTTCCAGCCCCTTTTCATTTCCGTCACTCTTCCATTTTAGAAGCACCGAGTCCTTTCAGCCATTGGCTATTCTCACAGTATCTTCTCTTCTTTTTGATCGCCGTCCAGGGTCCATGGGAATTCTCCCATCAGGGTCTTGGTCCGTGCGCATGTAGCATACCTATATAAGCTGTAGCATATCGTCTCAAGACTTCCCAGTCTTGAGCACTTGTATCTCTAGTACAGTGTCTCACTCAAACTCCTAGCTTCTTTCTATATCATTCATTTTCTCTCAACACTGTCACTGTTCACTGAAAGCCCCTAGATTAGGGTTGACCGCTCATCGTTCATACCATCACCGATACTGCGCATAACAGTCACCTTAGTATGAATATCAACAAAAACAACAGAATACCCTCTTGTTGTTGTCCTCACTCTGCTTGAGCCCTTGGGCTCACTCTAACCCTTTAGGTTACTCTGGAGTACCTCTGAGGCCAAGCAACATTCTTAAAGGAGTTGCAAGATCTTACCCCCAAAACTAGGCTTGACTCTCCTTGTCCTGCCTGTTCCTCCTGTTGAGCATAGAGATAGCCTTCTTACCCACCTCCGATATCTATGTAAATTGGGACACTGGAAAGTGCAAGGGTACACCACATAAGGTAAAGCTGAGTCCCATTCAACCATTAAAATCCTTTTTAGATTCCCCTGGAGCCCTCTGAAGCCCTCCAGAGTTCTGACCTTCCCTCAGTGTCAAGGGTTTTATTCAGAAAGGAACTGGTTAAAAGTATACCTGTCCTGGTATAGGTTTTTAACAGTCTCCTTTTATTGGAATGAAAGTTTTAACAAGAAATCACAGTGCACTTTATAATAACTTAGTGCTTTACTGGTCAGACATTCATGGCCACAGATACACCATAAAGTATCCATGGTTATGTTATAAGCAGCTTGTAATTGTAAGAAATAAGCATATATTGCAGCAAATAAAGAATAATATATTATAATCTACAATAAAGAAGGTATCTAGCTATCTGCAAGTCAAGTGTTAGTTAGAAAAATTATTGTAATTATATGGCTAACTCACTGCTTCACATTGCAGGGTTGTTCAGAACAAATGGGCCACATCTGATGTGGAGTCCAATCACATATTAGTATTTGATATTATGGAGGGTGAAAGATTCTTTTCTTACTGGCAGTTTTCAAGCTTTTTCCACAGAATTTCCCAATAAAGATTATCTTCAACATTTCAATTCTTCCAATCTTGGATCATCACCATGCCATCTGCTCAACACATTGCCTTTGAAGACAGTGAAACTTTATCCCCAGAAGATTTTGATAAAGGTTCAGTGATAGAGAATCAAGTAAAAAGAAAGAAGCAAAAGCACTAAATGTTATAAATGTAACAGTTTGGATGCACAAGAGTTACATGACCATCATGTGATCATGAGACTCCTATGCCAGATTGAGCCAAACTCTAGGATATGGTTAGTTCTATTCAGAGTATACTTCAACTAAAGGGTTAGCACAGGATTAGCAGCAGATCTCAGATGATGGTATCTTCCAATCTAATCTAGATGACATCTGATCTTGGATCTGATCTGTGGCAGAGATCCAGATGGGATCTTCTCAGCCTGTTAAAACTTTCATCCCACTAAAAGAAGACTATTAAACCCTATACCAAAATGAGTATACTTTTAACCAGTTTCTTTTTGAATGAAATCCTTGATGCTGAAGGAAGGTCAGAACTCTGGAGGGCTCCAGAGGGCTCCAGGGGAATCTATGAAGGGTTTCAATGGTTAAACAGAACTCAGCATCACCTTATGTGGTGTATCCTTGCACTTTTCTGGTGTCCCAATTTACATAGATGTTGGAGGTGGGTAAGAAGGCTGTCTCTATGCTCAACAGAAGGGACAGGCAGGACAAGGAGAGTCAAGCCTAGTCATGAGGATGAGGCCTTATGACTCCTTCAAGGATATCACATAGCCTTAGAGGTACTCTGGAGTAACCTGGAGGGTCAGAGTAAGCCCAAGGGCTCAAGCAGAGTGAGGATGGTGACAAGAGGGTGTTTCTGTTGTTTTTGTCAATCTTCATACTGAGGTACAAGATACAAAACTACAGTACTTATACCTTAGTGAGGCAGAACTATCTAGGAGTGTAATGAAGTGAGACAAGTACAAACTCAGAAGCAAAGCAGATATCTAGATATCTAGAAAATGAATGAAGATGTCAGGGAAGACAATATCCAATCATGTCAGATTGAAACTGAAGGGTGACAGGATAAAACAGGAAGAAGCAAGGAACAGAAATGGAACAGGAATAGTAACAATGATGATAATGGTAACTGAGACCAGAAATAGTAACAGAGTTATACCAGGATAGTCCAGAGATGATGAAGGGGAACTAGGGTAGTATTTAACTGGAGCAGAGATAGACTGGAAGTGGAAGGGGATGGAGTGGGAGTGGAAGCCCAGGGAAACATATAATGTTAAGGAGCAGAAAGTATACATGTGTAGCTAGGGAAGACTGGAATGGTGACAGAGGGCTGGGGTTGCCTGGAGGGAATTCAGAGGGCTAGAGTGGCTTACTAGGTGTGAAGACCAATTGTAAGCCAAATTGGAATGGGGTCAGAATTTGGGTCAGAGGTCCAGGATATAACATAGCCTCAAGGCTAAGGTACTATATTTATATCTGTTAACCCTGAAGTCTTTTCTTTTATTCTATTACTTCTCTTCCATTTAGACCCTTGATACACATGACTACTTAGTCATACCCTCTACCCTCACCCTATGCCCAGTTACCTTTTTAGTATTTATTCCAGACAGACTTGGTGGTCTGTGCACTACTCTAGATAGTATAAGTAGGACCACCCATGTAGCTCTTAGCTCTCCAGCTTTAAGCACTTGTCTTATTTGTTTAGCCATCTAGGCATTTAATACAAGCTAGTGTTTGGATCCAGCTCCTCTGGCCTAGCTATCCAGAGCATTTTACCTTTCTAAGTCCTGGTTTATCCATAGTAACAGGCCTATACTCTTATTATCCTTCATTCTTCATATTGACACCAACATTGACACCAGCACAACCCCAAGGAGACAACAGGTTAGGATTTATTAGCTCATCTGCACAGTATGCCAAAACACCACCATAACACTAAAAGTGAGTATATAAATATACTTTGTTATACAACTCTGACATGTATCATAAAGAAAGCAGTTTAGCCAAGCAAAGTCAGATGTCTTGTCCAACTGTGAATCTAACTTGGAAAAATCAAAGCCAGGCCCAAAAAGAAGGTCCAAGAGTAGAAAGTCCAATCAAGCTGATAAGGACTACAAGGCTATAGCATGGGCAGTGACATGATATGTTGACATGTTCTGTAAGGCCAGTAAAATCATTGAGACTGCTCTTTATATTGCAAATGATGAAGCTTCCAAGAAGGGAGATCTAGAAGAAGAAGAGATGGATCATGAGGTAAGGGAGCAATTACTTAGAGAAATATAAGTCACACAATCTGCAATTCCAATGGTCTGATTCATCCAAAGAACATTCAATACTCTGGAACATTACAGACAAGCTTATCAACTATTGACATAGCTAGCTCCATATCTCAAATGTCTTATCAATGACCAAACAAAAGACAATAAGCTGCATTGGATAATCTCTGTGATATGTATATGCATCTTGTAATTGATGAACAATAGTTACAGATAAACAAAGCTATCTCCATGACTTATTCAGATGTGTTATATCCTGGACCTCTGACCCAACTCTGACCCCATCCCAACCTGGCTTACAATTGATCTTCATATCTAGTAAGCTACTCTAGCCCTCTGACTCCCCTCCAGGCAACTCCAGCCTCTGTCATATCTCAGACCTCCAACCCAAATTCCAACCCCATTCCAACCCAGCTTACAATTGGTCTTCATACCTAGTAAGCCACTCCAGCCCTCTGACTCCCCTCCAGGCAACTCCAGCCCTCCATTACCATTCCAGTCTCTCCCAGTTACACATGTACACTTCCTGCTCCTTAGCATTATACACTCCTCCGGGCTTCTACTCCCTCTCTGCCCCATTCCACTTCCAGTCTATCTCTGCTCCAGTTAAGTACTACCCTAGTTCCCCTTCATCATCTCCAGACCATTCCAATATAACTCTGTTACCATTCCCAGTCAGTTACCATTACCATTATTGTTACTATTCCTATTTCATTCCTGTTCCTTGCTCTCCCCTGTTTCATTCTGTCACCCTTCAGTTTCAGTCTGACATGATTGGACATTGTCTTTCTGACATCTCCATTTATTTCCTAGATATCTAGATATTTGCTTCACTTCTGAGTTTGCACCTGTCTCATTTTATTACACTTCTAGATAGTTCTGCCTCTCCAAGGTATAAGTACTGTAGTTCTGTATCTTGTACTTTAGTATGAATATTGACAAAAACACCAGAAAACCCTCTTGTTGTCATCCTCACTTTGCTTGAGCCTTGGGCTCACTCTGACCCTCCAGATTACTCTAGAGTATCTCCAAGGCTATGTGATATTCTTGAAGGAGTTGTAAAACCTCACCCCCATGACTAGGCTTGACTCTCCTTGTCCTGCCTGTTCCTCCTATTGAGCATAGAGACAGCCTTATTACCCACCCTGACATCTATGTAAATCAGAACAATGGAGAAGTGCAAGGGCACACCCCATAAGGTGAAGCTGAGTCCCATTCAACCATTGAAACCCTTCCTAGATTTCCCCAGAACTCTTCAGAGCACCCCAAAGTTCTGATCTTCCTCCAGTGTCAAGGGTTTCATTTAAAAAAGAGGAACTGGTTAAAAGTATACTTATCTTGGTATAGGTTTTAACAGTCTCCTTTTAGTGGGATGGAAAGTTTTAACAGCCTCCCATTATCATTCCAGTCTTCTCCAGCTATGCATATATGCTCCCCCAGACTTCCGCTCCCACTCTGCCCCATTCTGCTTCTAGTCTATCTCTGCTCCAGTTAAGTACTATCCTAGTTCCCCTTTGTCATCTCTGGACCAGCCCAGTATAACTCCATTACCATTCTCAATCTCAGTTACCATTACCATTATTGTTACTATTCCTGTTCTGTTCCTATTCCTTGCTTCCCCCTGTTTTATCCTGTTACCCTTCAGTTTTAGTCTGACATGATTGGACATTGTCTTCCCTGACATCTTCATTTGTTTCCTAAATACCTAGACATCTGCTTCACTTCTGAGTTTGCACTTGTCTTACTTCATAACACTTCTAGATAGTTCTGCCTTGCTAAGGTATAAGTACTATAGTTTTGTATCTTGTACCTCAGTATAAATATCAACAAAAACAACAGAAATACCCTCTTGTCATCATCCTTACTCTGCTTGAGCTCTTGGGCTCACTCTAATCCTCTGGATTACTCCAGAGTATCTCCAAGGTTACATGATATCCTTGAAGGAGTCATAAGGCCTCACCCCCATGACTAGGCTTGACTCTCCTTGTCCTGCCTGTTCCTCCTGTTGAGCATAAAGACAGCCTTCTTACCCACTTCTGACATCTATGTAAATCAAGACACTGGAAAAGTGCAAGGGTGCATCACATAAGGTGAAGCCAAGTCCTGTTTGACCATTGAAACCCTTTCTAGATTCCCCTGGAGCCCTTCAGAGTTCTGACCTTCCTTCAGCATCAAGGGTTTCATTTAAAAAGGAACTGGTTAAAAGTATACTCATTTTGATATAGGGTTTAACAGTCTCCTTTTATTGGGATGAAAGTTTTAACAAGATGACACAGCATGCTTGAAAGACAAGAGAAGTCACTATGCAGCCCCAAATCTGGCAGTTGCTGTGCTTGTGCCACTTGTTTATACTGGCAATAATTCATACTCTAACATGGGTGTAAACCACCCCATCCTTGCCTGCTTCCTATATCCTATTAATTCACTATCAGAATATGATGAAGATCCCACAAGGCAAGTGACTAATTAAAGAATTGGAATCTAACCAGTAAATCCTGCTCAATAGTGATCACCATAAGTTAATGAATGGCAAGATGGATCCACACTTATCTTCAGAGGGTTATTGTTATTCTTGAAGAGCAGCAGTGCTATCAGAGAGAGTTCAGTGAGTACTATGTTATGTCATGTGATTGAATCAGGAGATCAATATGTCATGCTGTATTGTATGATGTCATGCTAGTTGGTAAATAGAATGTCATTTCAACTATTTAGCACATATCTGGTATTGTCTGAAAATATCTGCACTTATGGACATGTCTTATTTGGGCATAGAATCAGAAATCACTTTGCTGGGATTGCATTGCATGAGGGTTACAAGTACAATATGGCCAAGACAATGTGACATCACAGATAGTGAATGACCTAACAATATCTTACAATATCATTTTTCTGTGAGTTTCGTGATGTAGTAACTACAAGTATCCTGCAGTTTCAACAGAATGAACAAAAACAACAGAATGCTTTCCTCAAAGAGAACCTTTCAACTAGACAGATAAGGCCATCAGAATCATCCTTTACTTCAGCATTCTTCTTTGCAAAGAAGAAAGATGATTATCCCCACTTGGTCCAAGATTACTGAAAGCTTAACAACATCACCATTAAGAATTGATACCCTCTTCCACTCATCTCGGAACTTGTTGATAAGCTTAAATGTTCGAACTGTCTATGTACTAGAATAGCAAAGAGAGATAAATATACTCGTGGTCTCCACACAACGGACGTCGTTTCCAGTGTAATTTATTCAGGAACGAGCACTGTCACTACCTAGATACCTCTGAAACATAAGACTCAGCTTGGGATCACTTTAGGTCTCAACACCATGCTCATTGGGACCGTCTTGCTGAAGCCTTGCAGAGACTAATATGGAAGCTTTGGCGGACCCTGGATTCGAGCGCCAGTCGAGTGAAGGCAGGCTACTGCATTCCTCGCCCCTCGACACCCTTGTTCGCCGTACCTCGTCTCGACGCCAGGCAGCGAAGCAGCCTCGAACCCACATTGCAAGTCAACCCAATGCCAGCGTCATACCCCCATCTCTCCAGCCTCACTGTGTGTCGCCTCAACCTGTCCAGGCGGTATCGCTGCCAAGACCAATCGCCAGTCGCGTTCCCGATTCTCCGTTGCTGCACTCGAACTTTCGGAGTTCGACAGCCAGCGCAACGACGAACATGACCGCATTGCATACCAGCCAGAATTCCAAATACTTTCTTTCGTTTACGGATGATTGTGAACCTTATGAGGGTGGCTATGAGGAAGACAATAATTACGGTCAGCAACCTCCGTTATCGAGTATCCATAATCACAACGTCAGTCATCCTGCCTCTGCCACTCCTTCTGCTTCTACTACCCGCCTCGGATCCCTAACTGACCTATGGCCACGGGCCACTGGGCTTACACAACCGGCGACTATGAGCTGCACTAGCCCTGAAGATCCTGTGCACACGCCATCCTCTCCCTTGCCGACTGTCATCATTTCCTCTCCGCAAGATGACGGTCTAAAGGCAAGCGGTCCCTTGCGTCAACCAATATTGTCCCAGAATAGTCCACGACTGAACTTCTCAAGACCAAATCGACCACCTATACTCTCCTCCGAGGATCAGAAGCGACGGGTGCTTGAGCGAAACGCCCAGAGGACGAACTCGCCGAAAATGAGTCCTGTCTCGGTGTCCCTCAGCCCTGTCACTCCTGTTACCGGTGTATGTTCTGACACACAGAACATACCTGATCACCTTGAATCCAGCGGGTTTTCTGGCTCATCGTTGGCTTCGCCGTCGTACCTTCGTCCCGAAGGGATCTACTCATCTCCTTCAGTGACGTCACCGAATCATATAACGCTCCCTTCACATCCCCTTCTGATAAGAGCTGACTCAGCTTTGAGCCTGTACTCGAATTCTTATTCATTTTACCAGCTGGACAGTGCTGTACCTTCACCGACATCGAGTCAATCTCCTCAATCTTCCCCAGATGTATCCCCAGTCACCAGTAGACCTGCTTCCGCCGAGCCTCAGACAGCCGAAGGATACCTTCAACTAGGAATCAAGTATCATGAGGCCAATCAGTTAAAAGAATCGGCCGTCTGTTTCGAGAAGAGTGCAAAGGAACATGGCGGGTGTAGTATTGGGATGTTGATGTGGGGTCTCGCACTGAGGCATGGTTGGGGATGCGAGAAGAATGAGAAGAGTGGATTCAAGTGGCTAACAAAGGCAGCTGAGTTGGCGGTGGATGATCTCGAGGAGGCAAGGAAGGGATTGGATACGCGAGGCGTCAAAGTGAGTTGTCGGTTTTTTATTCTTCATATGAAGTGGATTTCCGAACATGACATGATAGGAAGAGCTTGTACTTGCCATCTATGAAGTTGGCCAGTGCTTCTTTCAAGGCTGGGGCGTAGCAAAAGACCAGAAGATGGCAGTCGTACGTAATTAGCCACTTACTGCTTGCTAACACTCTGACAAGTTCGGTGTAGAGCTACTACAGGGTTGCTGCAAACCTAGGAGATGCTGACGCCCAGCAGGATCTAGCTTTTTGTCTGGCCAATGGAAAGGGGTGCAAGAAGAACAAGAAAGAGGCTGCAAAGTGGTATCGCGCTGCAGTGAGTCCGCTCTCATGCTTGGCCGTGCATGGGCTCAAAGAGTGCTTCTAGGTCGCACAAGGTGCCAGTGACGTTGGAATGGCGTGGATATACAAAGACAAGTATAAAGACTAGGTGCCCATGCCATTTTCTCGGAACCTATCTGATAAGCGACCGTTTCGATATGGCGGAGGTTTTCTTGGGATGCTAGGAGATTCGGCGCTCAACACCATGTATGATTGCTCTGGAAGTCGCGTGTAGGAGATTCTGACGCACTTATACCCTGTGAACATCAATTGAAGGGATGGACAAAGTCATATTTACTTGCGAATTGGTGCCATCAAATATATAGTCCCCCTCCATTTTGCTCGCGTCGTTTTCCCTCCTCATCATGCGACCGGAAGTGGGCTTCAACCTGAATGATTAATCTCCACGGAACCATCACTTGGCCAACGTATCGGCTTGGCGGGGTATCTGATCCGAGGATGTACTCCTCGGTGTTGACGAGCAATATATTGAGGAGCTGGTCTGTGCCAACAAATGTACCGATAAAGACGCGGTTGTCAGAGGTGACGATGCGAAGAGTCTCTTTGAGCAGGTCCCTCAGAGCGGCGACCGCTGGGATGTCTGTGCATGGCGCTGGTGAAGACATGGGACATACATATGTGTCTGTGACGTGTTACTTGCTGTCACGTCGAGAGTCACAGACTCGGCTTGGACTTATCTCAATCTTATCACTCACCGACGATGTGCCATGGACGAGCTCGTACATCATTGCTTGCGTGAGCTTTCCTTCGACGGCGACCTTGGTGAGTCCTGATAGCGCAAAATATGACTGAGCGAAACGGGATTCGAACTCGAGCGAGCTCGAGTTCGAATCCCCGTTTGCACACTTCATCTCTCACATTTTGGCTGCGTGCTGACAATATTCATCGTCCAGGTTGTGATGTTCTCCGCCTGAGGGACTTTATTTCTGGCTTCTATGCTTCTCAGCATGACCATCCCCAATCCGTCGATGACGCATTCTGTGCCTTTGTGTGGTCAGTCGTAGTACAACAACCGTCTGTCCGGGTTGGCATCCTGCCTCCCGGATTGGTCTCAGACGTATATATTGCTCCACAGACGAGTGCAAAACGCAAGGCCGCCGCGAAGGGCGAGGTGTTTGTCGAGGTGGTGCCCCCTTCCTTGCAGCTCGTCGAGGATGCCCGACATAGACACTTGGAGAGCTTGAAGCACGAATATGGGGACAGTCTGCGCATATCAGTCGACCCAGAAACCTCCTTCGTCGCAATCACAGGTTCTCACATCCGGGTATGTGCCCGTGCCGAGCACTGCTAAGTTCATCTGACTTGCTCCAGCCCCCTAAGCTCAGCCCCATGGTGTACAGCGCCCTTCAGTTGATCACCCGGGGCCGAGAAGACGGCATCTCGACTGTCGAGCTTGGCAGAAAGACAAATTATGATCAAAAGACATGTTTCTATCTCATCAAACAGCTGGTTGAACTCGGTCTCGTGTATGCTTTCCTTCCGTCAACTGGTCGTAGTGCCAATAAAATTTTACAGCATCAAAGCACGCCGTGGCGGAGTCGGGAACCATACATGTATCCATAAATATTTTATCGAACGGAGTCCCCTCTGGCAGCAGATCCAGGAGGAAGCTCGAAATGACGAGGCTATTTCCATTGGAAAGCGTGTCAAACCATGCGACACTGCTGACCAAGTTACTGATCGTTCTTTTGATCCAATCGACTCCAGGCACCTTTCTAGTCTTCCACTTGTTAAGAATCGCATTATCAAATTACTCAAAACATCAAGAAATAATATGCATCACTCCAATAACTTACTTATGACGATCGTTAGTGGCCCCTTGATGTTTCCCTATTATCGTTTTTACCATATTCTAGGGATTCGCTCATCCAACTAAGACGGATCGGCGATTTTTCCAGACCAGGCTGCGCGAGTTGATTCATCAAGGCGTCATCGAACGCGTTTTGGTTCCAAGCAAGAAAACGCGAGATCGCACGATCAAATGTATACGCCTAGTAGGATCAGACAACCAGCTTCCAGAAGGTTCCGTAGTGGTGACACAAGACGGCGATGAAAACGAAAAAGACGTGAGTCTTGCCGAGGACGTTTCAGGTTTGTTTCACCGCCAAGAGCCCATTGCCGACCTTGGTGACTACAGAGTTGTAGCTGGTCGTAATGACGTCAAGTCGAGTCTTACGATCCACAAGCAAGTGTCAAACTTGCTTGAGGAAGCTGGGCCCTCGGGCTTGACACTAAATGTAACCTGGGAAAATACCTCGTTTGTATGACCTAATTTTTTTTGGTTGTAGGAAATATGTCTTTCTCTCGGCAACTTTGACAAGCGCACGATCGAACTCTTACTGACGCGGGCATCAAACAGCAGGCCACCTGACCACCTCAACGACTTAGCCACTATAGATCTTATGGAGACCTATGGCAGGGAAAGACGTCATCGATATTTCACACTTGCGGCGTACAAATGTGTAATGGCGAACGAACAACTGCAGGACACAATCACCCCCATTATCAACGTTGACTTGTCACGAATCGGAGATTTTGCTGCACTAGACCCCAAACATTTTTATACTACCAGAGGAATGCTTCACTCTCACCAAGACTCGCTCAAACATGTCACGACCGCAGAAGACAGGAAGCGTAGAAGAGATGACGTTGAAAGCAACAAAGAGGAAACCGAGTCCCCTTCCAAGCGGAGGCGAGGTCGTCCTCGCAAAACGTCCGTATTCATGATCCCATCCAGGAAACGCGGTAGACCTCGCATGCATCCTTTTGCTAAGGGTGGCGAAGTCGAGAGCGCTACTACATCCGGACAGTCTCCGTCAATGCAGATGGTGGAAGTGTATGGATCTTCTAGCCAGACTTTCGAACCCATGCTAACAGCTGGGCGAGTGCCGTCACCAACTCAACGTCATGATACAGGTGTTGGTGAAAATCACAGAGATGCGATCCTACCACAGCACTTGCGACCGTCGAAGCGAATTCGATCTGATGGAGGGGGGAAATCGCGCTCAAACATTAATATTTCCTCTCTGAGACGCGAAAACGAGCTTCTCAAGGTCATCGAAAATACGGGAGGGATCGCGAACCTGCACTCCAAGGACATTTTTGAGGCGCATACTGCTCTCCTCGACACCATGTCACAGGCCAAGGAGCCGACTAGTGCACCAGCTGGGACTCGTCTTGATAAACGTACTGCGGAATCCACGCTCAAAAGTTTAGAAAACCGCGGACGTATAAAGATACTTAAGACTTCGCTCGTTGCTCCATCTGGTGTCAGTAGACCTGCTGGCTTGGTTTATCTTCCAGGCACCCCTCAAGATAAAGTCAACGCTTTTCTCCGCCAGCTCAGCCAAGGCATACCCCCAGCGTCTATGGGGAACACCAAAAAAACTTCTTTGGATGCAGAAGATACGGATTCACAGTTGGATCAGATTTGCCACGCTACCAGCGTTTCCCGTCACGTCGTTACGAACTCCATCTTAGATGATAAAAAAGTACGTGATATTGAGCGCCCGCGGCGTAGAATCAAACGGAGACGGAAAGCGGAAGACGTACAAGGTGTTGAGGTGAAGTCAATTCCGCGTAGAAGGGCAGAGGGAGCCCACCCCAATGTCTCTGTGCGCAAACCTGCTGCAGGACCACCTCCCGTAGTGCCCAATCCTCCAGAGAAGTCAATCGACTCCCTGATTGCTCAGCAGGGTCCGCCGATCACACACACAGTGAGCGTGAAAAAGAGAGGAAAGGCAAAGGAAGGAAGCGAAGGTACATGCATTCATGGCGATCCCTTCTTCTCGTTAATATGGGATAACATGAGCTGACGTAGGATTTGAATTAGCATCGAGACGGCCGAGGTTTCATTGGACACGGGAGTTCGATGAGCTGGCGCGCGATGCGTCTGCCATTATTCGCGCGCGATGCCGAGCTTCTAGACTCGACTTATCGGCATTCGATCAAATATTCCCGGCAGCACCAAGGAATTCGGTCAGGCAGCGCATCACACATCTTAGAGATACCACTGCTGAGGACGCATACATGAAACGCCTGGAAGATCAGTGGTATACACTCTGGGTGCAATATCGGGGAACGTCATATCTTCCTGACGATGATCCCAGCAGTCCTTCAAACTTTAACTTAATCGACCATATTGAGTTCCTCCGGAAACATGTGGATAAGAATGCCTTGTGAGTGTTGAGACTTCTTTCACTAACAAAACTCAATTAAACTCAGGCGCGTGGGATTTGTGGAGCGGGGAGCACCAAGTAAATTGGCCACATCCGTTGAAGACCTCTATAAAGTCTACGAGGTTGAAGAGGATGTCGTGACTGCGCCAGTGTGGGATTTCATGTGGGGCATGACGGTCGAGGAAGGCAGGGAAAAGCAGTTCCGGAGCCAAGCTTTTACGAAAGAGCCCAATGACATGCTTGAAGGTACAAAGAATGGGAAGGTGCAACTTGCAGAAGCGGCATTGAAGGCATGTGTCCCATTTCTATCATTCACATAAACTATTCATCTGTTTAAAGATGGTGTTCGGCACGCCTAGCGAGCTCTACAATCCAGATAGTGCCACCCGTCTACTTCGTAGTGTCGGAGACCAATGTGTCTCTGATGCAAGGTCCAGTCTTTTGCATCAGGGTGTGCTATCTAAACTTGTACGAGATCCAAAGAAATCAAAGCCAGGTAGGACGCTCAAGATTTCAGACACGTAAGTGGTACCCACGTGCACCTGTTCGGAGGCATTGATACATGATTGTGTAGCAATCTCAATGGCCTTAGCGGGCCGTTTCCTCGAGACTTGTTCCAGGATGCGATTTCCCTGGAAGACATAGCTGTCGAAAAGGCGGTAGACGAAATGGAATGGCCTTTAATTGCCTCGGAAGGTGATCTCGCTACATTATTACAACTAGTTTCTGAAGACCAGGCAAGCAAGAATCTATCACTTTCTCCCGAATATGTCTCATGTGAGCCTCTAGGTTGATTTTACTGTGGATTTATCTCAGTCACGAGCCGCCCGGCAAATGATTGACTGGAATAGTAAGAGGGCGGGTAAGCTAATAGTTTTGGTCACTTTGAGAGATCCACTGATCATTGAGCAGATGACGAGGATATAGAGATGGGCATACGGTTAAATTTTTGCCGTACATCCGCGCTATGCACAGGCGGGAACCAGGACCAATGTCCCGAGACTCCTGTCATTGAGTCTGAATCCAACATGTTAGAACAAGAAGTCCATGGGACAACAGTTGATGAAAATGAGGCTGCGTGTGCCCTCAATATGGAGATTGGGCTCATCAACTGCTCTGCATGCATTAACACAGCCTTTGCAGTATTTGCATCCAGCCTCAGTCAGGCAGATCTTAAAGTTGCTCGTCGAGTCCTCGAGCGTGTACGTAGCTCGAGAGAGACTGGACTCAGCAAAGCGGAGTGTTTGGTATGTTCTTGACGTTATCTGGGTTTTTTCGGCTAAGTACTGTAGGGCTTGGAGGATGGAGTACGGCGACACATTCTTTGGCTTGTTCATAGGATGACATTAACATCACCCCCTATATTGCTCTGGATATACTTTGATGGCCCAATTCTAGTGGCTGCAGACCACTGCAGTGCCTGGAGTGTAGCAGTGTCCAATGGGCCACTAACGCTCATCAGCCCCCGACGATGGCTTGACCTACGCGGATATAGACTCGACGGTATGTGGGGAGTAGCACTGCAAGCCGTGGCCGGCGTCGTTTTCCTGCACCCCGGTATTAACCAGGTGAGCTCTATTAGCATGGACCACTCTCCACATTTAACTCATGATTCAGGCCGAGCTGCGATGGCGCCTGCGAGCAGTGTACGACAGACAGGAAATCGTCGACCTTCTCTCATCACTGCAGGAGGATGGGACCTTAGAGTGCCGAACTGACGCAAGTGTGGAAACCGTTCAGGGTTTGCCTGGATGGCTTAGGGCACTCGAGGATGAGATGGTTTTCTGGTTCATTGCAAAAAATTACCACTGGTACCAAATTTGATGAGTTTCTTGTCAGACACAGTTCGTCTTGTTAGTATCATTATTGCATGGAGTATTACATATGTTGTTCTAGTGATCTTTCATTTCGTGTACACTATGTCGCCTCGCCTCGTCTTGCCCTATAGATTGTGGTCCAGTGCTGTTCCCGTCGTTAGCCACGGCACGCTTACAGCCAATTGTTTAGGGCCCAAAGGAAGGGCGGCAGAATGGGCAGCACCATCCATAGTCGGGCCGAAAATTTGGCCAACCTGAAAAAAACATGGGAATGCATTCGAATGTCCGTTTTTCGACTGGCCAAGTTCAAATCCTGCCTTGGGTTGCCTGAAACATTCATGGTGACGCTGTACCAAATTTACCGCTTGCTTGTCCGCGGCTGCGGTATTTGTTACTGGTGTTGACAAGATCGCATGTACGAGCCTAACTAGGAATGATGGCAGCGCAGCCACTTGTTTTTACTTAAAGATTACCCACCAGGAGCACTGGGTGTCTATGAACCCATTTGAAAGTGTCCCCTCGTTGAATATGCAAGGCCAGTACGATTCTTCTAACACGCACAAGTATTCGGTCATCTTACCGACCTACAACGAGCGCAAGAATCTACCCGTCATCGTCTGGCTGTTGGCCAAAGTCTTCCGTGAACAGTATGTGTCTAGCGAACGGATGTACTCCAGGCCGCTGAAGGGTCTAGTGAGCTAGCGTGGGAGATCATTGTTGTGGATGACGCCAGTCCGGATGGCACACAGGAAGTCGCCATAGAACTCGCCGGGGTGTATGGAGAAGACAAAATTGTGAGTTTTTGCGTGCTCATGCTGCCACCTTGCTCGACGCGCCGCAGGTTTTGAAACCACGTCCTGGGAAGCTTGGGCTTGGGTGCGTGTTACTTTTCCTTTTAGTCATGTGTGAGCTCATCGCTGACGCGCAGGACCGCCTATATCCATGGACTCGAGTTCTGTACCGGCGACTTTGTCATCATCATGGACGCCGACTTTTCACATCATGTAGGTGCATCAATGTCGTTGGCACTTTAAGATTCTCATTCTGGCTGACTAGCCCAAATTCATACCACAGTTCATCAGGTGACACTCATCCCACTCACTATATCATGGCAGTTGACGTATTACTTTTTACAGGCTGCAACAGGCATGCAATCTGGATATCGTTACAGGTACACGGTATCGGTCTACGCCAATACCCTTTCTACCTGACATGCGCCCTGGTGGCGTACACGGGTGGGATCTCAGAAGGAAGCTTGTTTCGAGAGGTGCCAACTTCTTGGCCGCGACTGTGCTCAATCCCGGGGTCAGTGATCTGACAGGTAGCTTCCGGTATGTGCGTCTTGATGCTGTAATTAATTGAGACTGACGTGCCATGGAGACTATACCGTCTACCCGTCTTGCGGCATATCATCACGCTCACACAATCGCGAGGCTACGTGTTCCAGATGGAGATGATGGTGCGCGCACGGGCCCTGGGGTACACGGTGGGGGAGGTTCCAATCACGTTCGTGGACCGCATCTTCGGCGAAAGCAAGTTGGGCGCGGACGAGGTGGTCGGATATGCCAAAGGCGTATGGTCGCTCTTCACCTCCGTGTAGTGTACGCGCCGCTATTGTGGCTGTGTATATGGATGACATCACATTTGTCAGCAACCATAAGAGGAAATCATTCAAGCAGCCAGTTACCCGTCCCTTCTTGGCCAGATTTGGTTGTGTTCACTTTGATCCACAACTGCCATGAGTCTCCGTCAGGACGTCCTCAGGTCGTTGACCCTCGCAGACCTTGCCATAGAGCGCAGGCAGGTTACATCTGCTCGTCATTCCGACGAAGACTCCGACGAGGAGCTAATTTGCGTTGTGAGTATGACACGATCACCATCTGATACGCCCCTCATCACTGCACAAGACGTCCAGTCCTGGAACACCTGCACGGTCCCGTGCACCATCACGACCCTGTTCCAGACCAGTCTCTCCCACTCAGAGAGCAAATCCGCGGAATGTTCCCGACACTACTTCGGTGTCAAAATCTCTCTCGTCAGATCCCCTGAAGGCCTTTCCCATTCAGATTTCGCAGCGTATATTCCGATGGCTCACGATATCCGATCTTGCATCATGTTCGAGAGTCTCGCGGAAATGGAACAAGAGCCAGACGCTTAATTATAGTGCGCAATTTCCAGCGTGTCCGCTGTGGGTACTGACATTAATATTGATCAAGTATGGTTTCAACATTACCGGAAGGAAAACTTCCACGACGAAAGTTTGCCTTCAGGCAAGTGGACTAGAAGAGAGTCGAAACAGAATTGGGTTAGTACGCGCATCTCGTTGTTGCCTTCGTCTGACACTGTTCCAGCGTTTAACGTTTCTATCAGCGAATACCGACAAGTCGCAATCCTCGAGCCCTGCGGAACGACCTTCGCCTTCTCGTTCGGGGTATCGGACGCCCAAGGAAATAAACGAGGAGAGATGGAGGACAGAAGAGCAGGCCCGCCCAGGCAAAGTCGAGATGCGGGAAATGTACAAGGAGCTCGGTGGCCGCAAGTCACGTAACAAAACAAAACTTGGTAGCGCTGGTGGATATAGAGATAAGACCGGCTGGGCTGACCACTTTGAAGAGTGACGAATATACAAGAATGTTGGCACTTGGATAGCATACATAGTCTCGAAAGTTTTACACTAAGAGTGTGCATGCACTAAATCACGGAACGCTGATCGCATGCACTTGATGAATAGGTATACATCTCCAGTCTGGTTGAGTTTCTGTAAGAGAATCGGCAGGGTGGGTAATGGTGGAGTCGTCGTTATAACTACCTGGTGCATGAGATGCTTTTGACTGGTATGAATGTGAACTCACCATTGTACGACGGAGTAGAGACATCAAGTACGAAGCTGAACTCGCAATCAACATCCGCTTCGTCTATGTGAGAAAACCGAATGAGGAGCTGGTCTGCTTCGATGCCTTCTATGTTGCATTCGAGCCATGACTCGCATGCCGCAAGCTCTGGTACCAGCTGCGCAGCATACTCGTTCAGTATATCTCGTTCAGTGTCCTTTTCTAAAATTCACGGTTCATTGGCATGTGGCCACCAGAGGAAGATAAAACGCACCTCGTTGTAGATTTGAGACAACAGCACGATAGTGTTCAGTCTCAGAGTCAATAGCTGCACACGCCTCGCGTATTGAATCCAGTTGACGTTTGAGTGCAACAACGGATTGTTCGGCGTCGCGCCTTTCTTCTTGCTCCTTGCCCAGCACTACAACGATGCTCTAGGTGAGTTGGTAAAGAAAAAAGTTCGCAGCATACCAGCTAGAAGATCGATCTCTTTGAGCTTGCACTGATTCGTCTCTGTCTCTACCGCCTGTATTCGCTCGGCCAATTTCCTCTTGTCAGCTTCCTGGGCATTTCTGTGTTTCGTGATTTCGGTGATGGCACGATTGGTGTAGTTTGTGACAGCCTTGAGAAAGTTTCCAGTCGAGGTCTCATACGCCTGCAGTCGAAGATCCACTTGAGGGGTCGGCTGAGCGAGGACAGATGCGAGGTCGATGTGTGTATGTCGCATCGTGCGTTTTCTTTGCAAGTCGAAACTGTCTAAGGCATCGACGCGTTAATCACGTGACTTGAGAGTCAGTCGCGCGGGGTCCGACCGCACCCAAGAGATGAATCGCATCTTGGTCCTCCCAAAACCTGGTTCGCAGACATAACCGGCCATATTGGCAAGTATCTCCATGACGGACAATAGCGATCCTTCAGACACTCAATATCGTGATGTCCACATGGATACAGCCAAGGGCATTACAATTGGTCTCCGTGACATCCACATGGGCACGGCCAAGAACGATCACGGTTGGAACGACGACATCAGAATGGACACTGCAAAGGCTGCAACGACAATGAAACCATCGGGAATTCAGCTCTGGGAAAGGGAGCTTCTTGAGAGCTCAGAGGTGAAGCGGAAGGCCACCGTGGCGCAGCTCTGTGCGTCCCCTCGAGATCATTTTCGATTGACTTCCGATTGAAGGATCGTAGACTTTCTCGACTACTATTTTCAGTACCTTGGCTACCTCGCTTCTCGGAAGGAACGCAGAGCGCGTTTCGATGCAGACACTGCGAACCGACAGTTGTCTGCGGTCGAGTATTCAAAGGAGTTCAAGTCATACTGTGGTCGCGAGCGGGTGTTGCTTAGGAAGCGTCGCGCAAAGTTGCGGGTAGAACAATTTCATATTATAGCTCAAGTTGGCCAGGGTGGTTATGGTGAGGTCTTTCTCGCACGCAAGCAGGAAACCGGGGAAGTATGTGCCCTGAAGAGGATGCGAAAACGGACGCTGCATAAGATGGATGAGGTACGTCGATAATACATCGTGTTATTTCGCGGTTTACACAATTGTGCAATCGGTGCCCAGGTTCGGCACGTTCTTGTCGAACGGGATATCCTGACAGCCACCAAAACACCTTGGTTGGTGCGGTTACTGTATGCATTCCAAGACTCGCAGCATGTATATCTTGCCATGGAATATGTGCCCGGGGGTGACTTTCGGACGCTTCTAAATAACTCGGGAGTGCTGAAAGAGGAGCACGCGAGGTATTATATCAGCGAGATGTTTGTGGCCGTCAATGAGCTGCACAAGCTCGGCTACATTCATCGCGATTTGAAACCAGAGGTCCGTTAGCCCTCTTTTTTTGTATGACTAATGTAACACTCCACAGAACTTTTTGGTCGACAGCACTGGCCATGTCAAGCTGACAGATTTCGGATTAGCAACTGGTGCCCTGAATCCAAAGCGAATTGAGTCATTAAAAATCAAAGTAGGTCTTTAGTTAGGGGTCGGCCAGCCTACATGACATATTTGTGTAGCTGGACAAGGTCAAGGACAACCAAGTCGTATATCGATCAACCCTCGAGAGGCGTTCGATCTATCGTTCCATTCGTCATGAAGATCCACGTTACGCTGACTCCATTGTGGGTTCACCCGATTACATGGCCCCTGAAGTCCTACGTGGAAAGCCATACACCTATTCAGTTGACTACTGGTCATTAGGATGTATCTTCTTCGAGTTCTTAGCTGGTTTTCCTCCTTTCAGTGGAGGTACGCCCGAGGAAACCTGGACCAATTTAAAAAACTGGACTAAGGTGCTACGGCGACCCGAATACGACAAGCCAGAAGATCTCATTTTCAATCTCACGGACGTAGCCTGGGACGCTGTTACAAGGCGTGTCTGTCAGCTCGGTCGTACATTGCACTGCTAAATCTTACATTTCAGGCTGATATCGCACTCGAGTGTCCGATATGCTACCCTGGTACAAGTGATGAGTCATCCGTTTTTCGACGGCCTGAACTGGGAGGATCTACGATCAACTCGGGCACCCTTCGTCCCTGCTCTGGACTCGGAAATTGATACCGGGTACTATGATGACTTCACGTCGGCCGAGGACATGGCCAAGTATGCAGAAGTGAAAGAAAAGCAAAGAAATGTGGACAAAGTCAAGGAAAAAGAGGATTCTTGTTCCAGAGGGGTTTGGGTTGGGTTTACATTTGGTAAAAATGGTCCCAGCAACAGGTTGCTTGGTGTTTTGGAAGGGGTAAAGGGTGATAATAGTACATTAGCCACTATCTTTTAGTATAATATTAGAAGTTTGACTTGAGAGCTTTTCAACCTCTGAGGAAAAGGGCAATTAATATGAAAATAAAAAATTATGTTGTGAACATAGTAAAGGTTAAATGAAGAGATTCTGGTATGTTAATGATAATAGGGTTAAAGATATGTTCTCAAGAGGAAAGATAATGCTTTTGAGTATTGAATTTTGGAATTCACTTGGTTATTTATAAACCAAGGGAGATTAGGATAATATATAGTGACCTTTAAAATCATTTCAATGTTTAACATCAATATAGTATATAAAGTGCACTGCAATTACATATTATAAACTGATACTACTTAGCTATGATTCACCTTTTACTTTTACCCTATACTAGACTCTTTTTCTATTTAGCTTTACTTTTAGCCCCTTTTTCTATGCCCTACTTTTTTATTTAGCTAGCTCATATATGCCTCATGGCATAGTTTATGTACCTTAGCTAATAATATATAAGAACAAGGGTCTAAACTGGATAATCCAGTTTAGAGCACTTATGTCATATCTTATATCAATAGATCAACTCCACTATGTCTCTGATGCAACTCTGGTTGTTTTTATGCTTTAAGCTGCATGTTTCCTAGTTCCCTTTACCTCCATCTTTTCTGATCTAATAATTGATTACAACTTTACCTATGCTAACTCCGTACCATTCTAATATAACTCTGTTGTTCCCCCAACCTCACTTTCTGTTCCTGTTCCTTTGTGCCACGCTTCTCCCTGTCATTACTTAGTTTCAGTTTGACATTATTTGACGTTGTCTCCTCTGACATCTCCATTCATATTCAGGATGCATTGGCACCTGCTTTGCTTATGAGACAACTTCTTTCATATCTCCATTCCTTCCTTAGATAATCTGTCTCCCTGAGGTATAAGTACTGGAGTTCTGTATCTTGTACTTCAGTTTGAATATCAACCATAATATGATGTTATGATCCCCCCCCCCTAGACCCCTCCTGCCTCATGACTTGATGTTGTACCCTACTCTAAAGTTCCTCAACTTACTTCATGACTTGACATTGTGCCTTTTGTTGGGAAAAAGCTCTATGGCTGATCCTGGACCTCTAATAGTTTCCAACCCCTCTGTAAATTGGGGCACTCAGTACTAGCATAAGGGCACACCACATAAGGTGAAGCCAAGCCCCATCCACTCTGGAGTACATTGAAATGTTTATAACAACTTGTTTTATAGTTGTTTTTTTTTCTATGTGGGCACTTAAGGCTACCTCTTTCTTTTTGAGGTTTGAGTCCCTAATATTTGCTCTAAATTATTTACTTGAGTAATGTTATCTGTTTTCATGACCATTGTCTTAGCAGTTATCTTTCCACCTTTATTAATTAGCAATTACTATTGACCCTAGTCTTTCTTTCAGTTATTGCCTAGATTAGGCAAGAAGTTTCTGCAGAATCAACTTATGTTTCTAAAACTAAGCACAAGAAGTTTCAAGATTGCTTTAAAATCCAGGTAGGTTCAAAAACTACCTCAGCTAAGTTAATGGCTATGTATCTGATAGTATCTGTAGAACTTGTTAAACTTTGATGTACTCTAAAGGTATTTCAGATAACTCTGAAGGGTTGGTTAAACAGGGCTTGGCTTTACCTTATGTGGTATGCCCTTATACTTATCTGGGAACTTTAATTTATAGAGGAGTTAAAGATATGTTCAAGTGGCAGAGTAGATCATCAAGACTTGTTGGGAGTATGAGGATAGCAAGTCCTATTACAATGGAAAGAAGGAGTAACATGCAAAAAAGAGAAAAAGCATTAGTTTTGTTAATATTTGAACTAAGGTTGTATAACAGAAAGGCTTGTACTTTTATACTATAAAGAAGCAGATTATCTAAGATAGAATGGAAATAAGAAGGAAGTTATCTTCAAGCAAAGGCAGATGTCAAAGGTAAACTGACAGAGTAGTGTTAGGATGAAACTGAGGTATTAGTAAGAAGCAGCAACTAGATACAAGCTATGAAGCAGAGCAGAATAAATGTGGAGTTATAATAGAACAAATGGAGTTGAATGTATGAAAGTTATAAGTACTTAATAAGTATAATAGAACAGAAATGAAGATAATGCTAAGTAAAATGTAATTTGGATGAGTGCAGGTATTCAGAGTTATCTTGGAAAAGAATGGAGTTAACCCAGGATATAACAAAACTGCACAATATTGTAAATTATTCTAAGAAACCCTTAAATAAACCAGTTTATGTTTCAAAACCAAGTCTGTTGTTTTATAGTTACTAGGCTTTGCTGCTATTAGAACATAGACCAGCTCATGTTAAGAGAACTAAGCCATTGCATTGTAAGTAATTAAAAAACCCTTAAAAATATTTTCAGTTTGCAAGTTATACTAAAGCTAGAGATGGTTTCTTTGAAATTAACAACCAATCTTTGCAAGTTCTTTTTTCTTTTGAGACAGATCTAGTGGACCCAAGCTTTATACTTCCTTGATTAATGCTCCATAGTTATAATCTTTGAGTTTATTCTCTTTTGAATTAAATCCAGCTAACTTAAGCTTTATACTTTCTTAGTTATGCTTTTTAATTGCCTATTTATGAGTTTTTCACTTCCTGCTGGAGTTAACAGTTCTCTGTAATCAAAACTACTCACATGAGTTTATTGCTAAAGCTATTAAAGAAGATCTTGGACTTTTGCTACCATTAAAAATTTTCAAAGAAGCATTTAGTTATTTCACAGATATTGTCAAGTCTGTTAGTTAATTGGTCAAGAAATTTAGTTGCTAAAAAAAGTATTATTAGATCAGATAGCTATGGTAAACTGAAATGTCCTAAAACTAGTTTTAATCTTAATATATTATTAAATTATTATAAAGTTATGAGTTAATCTGTAAAATCCTTATTGGTTTGAAAAAAACTGCTGATAAAGATCTTAAAATCCATTATTGTTTGTTTACAGATCTGTTACAAACAAACAGTTTGCTAGCAGAAGCACCATATGACAAGCATGTGATTATAAGACTTTAATGTCAAACAAGAACAAACTCTAGAATATGGTTAAGTTATTATTCAGAGTTTCACTTGAGTTAAAGGCATAGCTTATGATTGGATCTAGTATCTCAAATGACAGTTGCATCTCCTGATCCATATTTTCAATAAATCTGATTTTAATTCAGATAAGAGTTAGATGTGATTATGGCAGATTTCTAGATGTGATCTTCTTGGTTTTATGACTAAGGGCATAATTTAATCTCCACTTACTCTAAGATCCTTGACTTCCATTCTACATAGCCTCTTTATATACACCTCTACTGCATGGCCTACTTAGTCATATTCTCAGTCAGCATGCTCTATGCTCTATGCCCTATTTCCTTATTTAGTATAATAGCTCTTTGCCCTGATGGTCTATGCACCATTATGGATAGTATATATAGTAGATAGTTCCTTGGTTAAGGCTTTCCAGCCTTAATCACCTGTTATTCTTACTATCCTCTGCCAATACATGGGCTTTTAGGCAGTCTGGCTCCTTAGGAATTAACTTTCCCTCTAAGATATCATATTTCTCTATTTAATCCAAATCTGACACTGAATCTGCACATTCTCTCAAGGCTGGACATTGTTTAGAGTTAGGAAGTGTCATATAGAGTCCAACATCATAACAAGATCAAAGTTCATTGCAAATACTTATTAAATCATCTGATTACTTATTCAAGGAGTTTGATGGTATTTTCAGAACTATTGCATTTTTTCAGATCAGCTTATATTACAATAATCAAGCTATACATTTGTGAAACTGGACCAGCTTATATTTAAACAGGTAAACTAAGTACTATGAATTTTTTCTCTAAAAATAACTAGTGGATTCTTGATTCTCTACATTCTTGCAATCTAAGCTTTTTAAGCATTATGATTTTTCTTTTTTGAGTTTACAACAGTTGTTTATTAGAGTCAAGATCCACTAAAGAGTCTTCAACAAGTTTGTTAGTGTTCTTATAACTGTTACAAGATATTTGGTGAAGTCTGTACAACCATTAAATTCAAAGAGATCTTGGTAGGTCTATAAACTGCTTTCTAAGTTGTTTTCAATAATAGAATAAGGATTATGCTGTTAAGTGTCCAGTTTTTTTTGTTTTTTTGAGTTGCTCAAGGCTAGAATAAGGGTCATGCCTTGTTAAGCATTCCACATCCAGTTTCTGAGTTTTCCAGTGCATTCTTTTGAATAAAGGTCACCATATTTTGATTTCAATGTTATAAGTTTGGCCAGTTGGCCATTAATGTATTTGTTAGTGTGCACATAACTGTCCCAAGTTCCTTTTCCTGTTAATTTCCTTTTATCTACCTATTATATCCCAGATCTCTGATCCAAATTCCAACCCCATTCTGACCTGGCTTATAATTGGTCTTCACACCTAGTAAGCCACTCCAGCCCTCTGACTTCCCTCCAGGCAACTCTGGCCCTCTGTTACCATTCCAGTCTCCCCCAGTTATGCATGTATATTTTCTGCCTCTCAGCATTATATGCTCCTCTGGGCTTCCATTCTCACTCTGCCCCACTCCGCTTCCAGTCTATCTCTGCTCCAGTTAAGTACTACCCTAGTTCCCCTTCATCATCTCTGGACTGTCCTGATATAACTCCATTACTGTTCCCAGTCAGCTACCATTACCATTATTGTTACTATTTCTGTTCCATTCCTGTTCCTTGCTCTCCCCTGTTTCATCCTGTCACCCTTCAGTTTCAGTCTGACATGATTGGACATTGTCTTCCTGACATCTCCATTCGTTTCCTAGATATCTAGACATCTGCTTTGCTTCTGAGTTTGCACCTGTCTTATTTCGTTACACTTCTAGATAGTTCTGCCTCTCTGAGGTATAAGTACTGTAGTTCTGTATCTTGTACCTCAGTATAAATATTGACAGAAACACCCTCTTGTTGTCATCCTTACTCTGCTCAAGCCTTGGGCTCACTCTGACCCTCCAGGTTACTCTGGAGTATCTCTGAGACTATGTGATCCTTAAAGGAGTTATAAAACCTCACCCCCATGACTAGGCTTGACTCTCCTTGTTCTGCCTGTCCCTCCTGTTGAGCATAGAGACAGCCTTATCACCCACTCTGACATCTATGTAAATCAGAAAAACAGAGAAGTGCAAGGGTACACCATATAAGGTGAAGCCAAGTCCCATTCGACTATTGAAACCCTTCCTAGATTTTCCTGGAACCCTCCAGAGCACCCCGGAGTTCTGATCTTCCTCCAGCATCAAGGGTTTCATTTAAAAAAAAGGAACTGGTTAAAAGTATACTCAAAATGGTATAGGTTTTAACAGTCTCTTTTTAGTGGAATGGAAAGTTTTAACAGTATATTTGTACTCTCACTTGCACTTCTCTTGCCTTCACATAAGGATTGGCCTCCACTGGCTCTCAATACTTAACTTCAAACCACCTGCATGCTTGGTGCACTCACAGGTAATCCCTCCAAAATCTCTGAAACTTCATTCCATCCCTTGTGTCAGCTGTTAGGATATGAACACCAATAACACTGCTATGACCTTGTGCTCTTCTGGGCATTTGACCCCTAAGTTAATCTAGTCCTCATGATGCAAGCCCCTTACAGCCCCAATATTCCGAGTTATTCCAAGTTACTTTGACGATTCTACAATGTCAGTCACTGGCCCTGTTGCTCAAAACATATGCACCTAGATTCAACTTCTAACTCCTGTCTCTGGCACTCTCCTATTTCTGACTCTGGACCCTCCAGAACAGCTGTGATTTCCTACTATCAGATGGCATCACCAGCCCTTATGAATCCTCAAATGCAGCTTAGGTTATGATTCCCTATCAATAAGTGCCACTCCCTCCATTTTTCCTGCTCTTCTCCAGCATCTGACTCCAGTTCTCTGACACTTTGTTGTCACCTGGTAATCCTTGATGGAAAACCACTCTCTGTTACTCTGGACTATTCCAACCACTTTCTTATATCTAGATCTAGCCATTGCAGTCTAAGCATTCCCCAGCCACTTTCCTGGCCCCTTCTTGACAAGTCACTCCAGGATTACCAATAGGTGATCATCAACCTCTAGCATTGGTTCTCTACTTCTAGATGACCCATTTCTGGCCATCAGTCCTAGCCTTTCGAGACTTGATCTCCTGAGCACAACAAGTCTATTAAACCTGTACCCCTTGTCTTCCTGACCTCTGGCACCATCTTCCGTGCACTTCTGATCATTATAACCCCCATTGGGTACCTTGTCCTATTTTGGATTTGGGAGCTCCAACACTCTGATCTTCTCACTTACTTTCACTTCTTTCAATGCCTTACCATCTCTTTCGATTTTACCTCTTCTGCTCAAGCTATCAGACCTTCACAAACCCTACAAAGACTGTTGGCTTCACTCTGTTGATGCCTAGCATCACCCTCTGCTGGATAGTTTGTGTTCACTAATTCTAGAATACCACTAACTTGTCCACTGTGGTCTGTTGACCCTGGGTATTGAGTAGTACCTCATCTGTTCACTGGATAACACATGCCAGCATCCTGCACACCCCCCATAGCTCCATACCACTCTGGTCTCAGCTAACTCTGATCTCAAACCACAGCTCTTGTTGTCATAATTTGGTAGTTATGATGCTGTTGTCTAAGTGCACAGTCATTGCTGCATTGCTCTGCTTTTGAAGCAGGCCAGTTTTGTCTGTTGATATGCCTACCAGGAAGACCTCCATCCATCTCTGACCCCCTCCGAACTTGTAGCATTAGACCATTGTTCTTCATTGCCCATGGTACCTCTGCCACTTGCTTCCTTATTCTTGCAGCCAAGGTACACCCACCTTGCTGAATAACCAGGCTTCAGAAGCACCACCCCTCTTCCTCTGCTCTCCACCATGCCCCCACATTTTGTCTCACATGCCAAAAGCCTCTTGCCCCCTCTGGGCATCTCTGTTCTTTTCTGTCTCCCCAGAAGGTTTACACTTCCATTGTAACTGCACTGTGATTACCATTCCTTCCCTGCTTGTGGTTGGTTGAGTATTATTTCGGTTTGCTATGGTTCTCTGCTTGGATTTCTTCTACCTGTTTGGCGGAATTGATCCACACCTCTCCATCTCTTGCCTGAGAAATCCTTGCTCTTCAGACATGGTTCCTGATGACTCTGTTTCCCACTTGTGGGTATTTCCTTCTCTCCTGAATGTCATCTCAGGACCTGCCCTTCTGTTTTCCCTGGGTATTCTTTTCCTGGTAGACCTTCTGCTGTTCTGCATCTTCTGGGAATTCTTTTGTTCTGGGTATTTCTTCCTTGGTGATGATTCTGCTCTTCTGTGTCTTCTGGGAATGCTGCCCCTTTTTTCAGAACCCTTCAGAACCCCTCCATTATTTGCCTTGGGAATTCCTTGTTTTTCTGGCCTTGTTCTGATGACTCTGTTTCTCTTGCCTTCCATTCCTGTTTCTTCTGACCTGTTGTCCAGAACTTGTCCTTTTGTTTTCCCTGGGTTCTTCTTCTTCTTTGGGGATCTTTCTGCTCTTCCTATATTCTCTGGAACCTCCCTGTTCTTGTGTCCATCCTTTGATGGGCCTTTCCTTCCAGCTTTCCTCCCATCTTTCTGGATTCTTCTGGACCACTTCCATTTTGCGCCTTGTGCTGCCTCTGGCACCTTTCCTGGCTGTTTCCTAGTTGATGATGGGATGTTGACCTTGAGGCAGGGATAGCATCTAGTGACCACACTGGGTACCACTGCTTGTATCTAGCAATTCAGTCCCCCTTACTCTTGCCCTCCCCTTTGTTCTCCAGTCCCTCTCCAGTCTCTTTCACCATAGTACCCAGACCACCTGGTCAACTGTCTACCTTTGTGCAATGACCAGATGTGCTCTGTGCTGATTGCCCCCTCTGACCACCTTTACCACTAGTGCAGTGCCTGACTCCTATCTATGTTGACTATACCCAGCCCCAATTGTCTCCAGTCATCTCCAGCTCTTTCCAGAGTAGCCCATCTCCCTCCCCTAGTTGCTGCACATAGATGATGTGCAATTCAACCAGTATACAGACATTTGTTATGTTTAGGAGGTGAGGCCAGCAAGCTACTCTCAGCAGAACATCCACTCCTTCAGATCTTCTCCAGCCCCCACCATGAGATCCTCTGGCTCTGTCTCAGCTTTGAGTTTGGCCACAAAAACCCTCATTCCCTCTCCAGCCCTCTGACCTCCATACCCCTCCCACTGAGCATTATGATCACTTACATGAACACCAGACTCTGCCCTAAGATATCCCTTTTGGCAGCCCTCCTTCATCTGGATCTTGACTAGGTCATGAAGGAGCCTGTTCTACTCTCTTAAGTCCTGATGAATCAGACCACCAACCTCACAGATTACATTGGCAACCAATCAATCACCTGTTGTACCAACTCCTTGGGCTGCCTCATTAAGAGTAGTGAGGTTCCGGACTCCTTCCATCATTCCAATCCATACTCCACCCCTATCTCTTTGACTAGTGTTCACTCCCCCTATTCCTGTTGAGGTACCAGCCTTGTATGCCTCAACTCTGCACCTCCTCCTTTTCTGATTCTTGGCCATTATGAGGGCCATCCCATTATCGGGATGAAGAGTGAGCTGGTTATCCAATCAGAAGTAGAGATCTGGGAATCCAGCCATAATAGAGTGGGAAAATAAGCACCAACTTTTTCCTTGGGAACTTATCTTCCTTAAGCCAACTCTGTGCTAACCCCAACTCTAACCAAGTACAGAATCCATTTGCCCTTGATCATTGTGTTTAGTTCCCTTTGGAAATAAACAAACCTCCTTCAACTTTACCCTAGATCTGACCCTTCCAACATTTGTTTTGGTCATCATTTGACTATTGGACTCTAGTCTAATTTCTGATTTTCTCTCCAGAAGTTATTCCAAAGCCCCGAAACTCTCCACTTCTACCCTTCATTCCTTTTCAGTTTCCCTGTTCTTATGGCAGAAGCAACTGTTTTTGACATCAGATTTTAATCTCACCCCTTTGAGAAATTTGGCTATTTCTTCCATCTGTTCTTGGCTGTCCATTTGTCCTCCTTATCACCCCATGACTGCCCAAGGTATCATTTACCTGGTCATAAGATTTCATTTTAACAGGTTATTACAATTTGTGGAAACTTTACTTTCTGGACTTACTCTACATGTTCTCTGAACTTGTTCACTCAAGGCTTGAAGCCTTCACTTCAGAAGTCATTAACCCCTTTTCATATTCTTATTTCCAACTCCCTGGATCATTTCTGAACTCTAACCTCTATTATGAAGACAATTGAAGTAGTTACTACACTACTCTAGTACCATTATGTCTTTATCGTCATCCCTTTCCACCCCCTCCTGGATCCCTGTTCTGAGCTCTACTATCTTTTCCACCACCTCTTTCTCTTTGCTGTCCTCCAGCCCACTTTCCACATCCTCTCTGCTTACCTTCCACATGAAATTAAGGATGTTGATCAGCCATGCTAGTAGCCAGTTCTTCCTCCTCATCTCCTGCACTACCTGGTCCCCTACTTCCTGTATGATTGCTGCCAGCAGGCAACAGCCCTCTGCCACCTGCTTGGCACTGCCCTCTGCTCCTTCTGAGTGGGCCCTCTTTTCGGGCCACTCCTCCTCTGCATCCCTTTAATGCCACTTCTGCATCAGCTTCTCCTCCCTGGGGTGTTCACATCTTGCCTTGGCCTCTTGACAGGCCAAGCATGACGTGGACTTCCCCACATCCACCTCACACTCCATCTCCCTATCCACACACCTCCAGCATGCTGGTGCCTCCTCTGCCCTCTGCTTTCCTTTGCTTTTGCTGGGCCTCACTTGGGCCTGCACTTATGTCACCTGTGATTATCAGTTGTGCTACTCATGGGACAACAACCATGGTATGCACCTTTTCTTGGGCAGCTGCCTCTGCCATTCTTTGAGCTCTCTTAGCCTCCTCAGCCTGCCTTCAGACAGCCTTCTCTGCCACCTTCTGGGCCTCTTCTGCCCTCCTCCATTCCTCCTCCTTCCTTGCCTTTGCATGCCTCTTGTGCTTAGCATATTTGGCATCACTCAATGTCTTGTTGTTGTCAGCGCACTTCATGATGCATTTATCGGCCCAGGCCATGAGATTGTCAAATAAGGCCATGTTGTTATAATAAAGGAAGAATGAGCTATCATTGAAGTCCCCATTTTATTCATGAGCAAGTTAAGAAACTCTGCTCTTCCACCCCATTGTAACTAAACAAGGTCATGTGCTCATTGCCTTCACAATCCTTCATTTTACCCCTGATGTTACCAAAGCATGTGATCACATGCCCATTACCACACTATCGCAGATCACATGTCCATACCCTCTGCATCCCAGGCCAATGGCCTTCAAGGGTTCAGGCCTAAGGGGAAAATACTGTCATATCCCAGACCTCCGATCCAAATTCCAACCCCATTCTGACCTGGCTTACAATTGATCTTCACACCTAGTAAGCCACTTCAGCCCTCTGACTCCCCTCCAAGCAACTCTGGCCCTCTGTCACCATTCCAGTCTTCCCCAGTTATACATGTATACTTTCTACCCCTCAGCATTATACACTCCCCTGGGCTTCTGTTCCCACTCTGCCCCACTCCGCTTCCAGTCTATCTCTGCTCCAGTTAAGTACTACCCTAGTTCCTCTTCATCATCTCTGGACCATCCCAATATAACTCTGTTACCATTCCTGGTCAGCTACCATTACCATTATTGTTACTATTCCTGTTCCATTCCTATTCCTTGCTCTTCCCTGTTTTATCCTG
>JBBPKN010000611.1:0-16595 GCA_038089275.1 Pulveroboletus cf. rosaemariae
CCTATAGTAATTTGCCAAATCTAAAAAAGCTTGGACTTGTTTAACTGTGTAAGGAACAGGCCAATCTTGAATAGCTTTGACCTTATTCATCTGCATTTCAACCCTGTCTTTAGATATGACCATCCCAAGATAGTCCACCTTTTCTTGCATAAAGTGGTACTTGAATGGTTTAAGAAAGAAATTGTTATTTTGTAGGCATTTGTTAAAACTTATACTGATTGCAGATTATTAATAGACCTTCTACTATTATCTACTTCATAAAAAAAACCCTTATGGCTAGAGAATGAAGATCAGGTTCTAGTTCCTTGGTGGTACATGAGCCTGAGAGAAGATTATACTTCAGAGACTCTGGAGACATCTGGAGGCTTCTGGAAGGATTTAGGAAGAGTTTTGTTGATTGATTGGGACTTGGCTTCATCTTATGTGATATGCCCTTGCACTTTCTGGTGTTCTAATTTACAAAGATGTCAGAGGTGAAAAAGAAAGCAGTCTCAATGCTCAACAAGAGAAACAGGCAAGATGAAAAGAGTCAAGCCTAGTTATGAGGGTGGGACTTTACAATTCCTTCAAGGATATTACTTAGCCTGGAGGTACTCTGGAGTAATCCAGAGGGTCAGAGTGAGCCTAAGGGCTTGGGCAGAGTAAGGATAATAACAAGGGAGTATTTCTGTTGATATTTATACTGAGGTACAAGATACAGGACTACAGTACTTATACCTCAGAGAGGCAGAACTATCTAAGAGTGTAGCAAAGTAAGACAGATACAAACTCAGAAGTGAAGCAGATGTCTAAGTATCTAAGAAACAAATGAAGATATCAGGGAAGACAATGTTCAATTATGTCAGGCTAAAACTGAATGTTGACAGGAAGAAGCAAGGGAAAACAAGGAATAGGAACAGGAACAGGAATAGTAACAGTAACTGCAAGCAGGACTAGGTACAGAGTTATAGTAGGGTAGTCTGGAGATGGCAAAGTAAAACTAAGGTAGTACTTAACTGGGAACAGAGATAGAAACTAGAAATGGAATAGGGTGGAGTTGAAGTGAAGGGCCAGGGAAGTGTGTACTGATAAAAAGGCAGAAAGTGTACATGCATAGTCAGGGTGGAATGAAATGGTAATGGAGGGCTGGAGTTGCCTGGAGGGAAGTCAAAGGACTAGATTGGCTTACTGAGTGTAAGGACCAGTTGTAAGCCAGGTTGGGATTGGGTCAGAATTGGGTCAGAGGTACAGAATATGACAGCTTGGAGAATCTGACAAATCAATGCTACATGTTCTTGTTTGAACTTTCCATTGTTTGAAAAGTTCCAGGACTATTGCATATCACAAAATACATTACCACAGGTTCAAAAGCTCCTATAGGGGTGGTAAATGCTCCTTTCCATTCATCTCCTTATCATAGATAAATGTTGTTATAATCCCATTACAGATCTAATGTTATGAACTTACTTTGCTAACATTGCTTTTAGCCCCTATTTCCTTATCTTATCTTATTTGGATTACCTTTAGTTTGGCTGGCACCTTTTACCTCATGTTGGCCTCATGGCCTGGTTTATGCACAGGTACTTAGTAATATATAAGGGCAAAGGCTTAGACTGGATTCTTTAGTCTAAAGCACTTGTTTACTTGTTGCTATCACTTTCCTTCTCAGTATGGTCTGTTTGTGTGGGCACCTCTCAAGGCTTTGCCTTTGAATTTAGGGTTGGACCCCTTAACATCAAATATGGTAAATAAATCAGTTTCTTTTAACCAGTTAATAAGTGTGAAAATAAGAGGAAGTGGATAAGAATTTTTGATAGTCCACTTGTTAAGGTATCTGTAGTCAATAATCATTTGTTTACCTCCATCTTTCTTGCTGATAAAAAAGACTGGTGATGTCTGGGGTGATTTAGAGGGTCTAATATACTCTTTTTCTGTTTTTTTGGCAATAAATTCCCTAACTTCATTTATTTCAGTATCTGATAAGGGAATAACATGACCTTTTTTAGATATAAACCCTTTCTTTAACTCCACTGCATGATCCCATGGTTTTCTAACTGGCATTCTTTCTGATTTCTTTTGTGAAAAAATGTCAATAAACTTCCAGAATTCTTTTGATATGTGTTCCTGGAGTTTTCTTGTTTCTTGTGATTATATTGGCAGTTCTGATTCTAACTGAATGGATTTCTTGTGCCAATCTATAGTTGGGTTGTGTTTCTTGAACCAATCATACCCAATTATTAAATCTAGATGCTGTCCTAACACTGACATCAATGCTTCAATTTCTTTATTATATTATATATTATCAGCATCCACAAAACTAAGTTGAAGCTTGACCTTGCTTCAAAGTCTACCACCTTTTCCTTCTGTTTCATCAGTATTTATTATCATGATTTGCTAAGGCAAAGGAATTGCTGTAAGGTTATGCTTCTGAACAAATTTAAGATCCACAAAGATTACCACAGCTCCTAAATCTAAAAGAGCAAATGTTGTTCTATACTTTATTCAGTTACTTCCTTTTTTGCCTTTGATTTGTGTTTCCAAGGTGAATTTGTTCCTTCCTGAAATTCCTGGTACAAGGGTTTTATAAATATCTGTTAGGAATAAGCTGCAAATTTTAGAAGGAAATTTTTTTTCAATTTTTTCTAAGAAATTAAGCACTGGTTTATTGCCTCTGGCCAAGCTTATACAAGACCCCTTATAGGCAGAATAAAACTCTTTATTTGCAAAGATAGAAGAATTAAATATTACAGTAGCAGAAGAAAAAAAAGAAAAAAAAGAGGAAAAAAAAGGACCTTTATTACCTTAATTAACCAAAGTCCTATTTATTTTAAATTCTTCACTTCATTTGCAAAGGTATCTTGCCAGTATACCCTGGTTGCCTCTCCATACATGCTATTCTCTGGAATTTCTTCTACTCTGGAGGTCCTTGTTGCTTTTTCCCTTTCAGCTTCTGCTACTAGGGTTCACATATCCACAAAGAGGGCCTCATAGGTATTAGGCTTCCCTGACACTTCTTCAAAATCCCCAAAGGTCAATATCTGCCTTTGAAGTATGGCTCTATTATTTTCCAGGGTGCCAGCCTGTGTTTTGTGGGGATTAAAATCAGGAGGAGAGGTAAAGAGAAGATTGGTGCAGCAATTTTTTGCCAAGTGTTCTTTTTCATGGCACTTAAAACATTCCTTATTGAACCATAGGGCATTTATCTCCATTGGGGCCCCTTTACCTGGTTGAGTTCCTGTTGATGTAAACCTTGGAGGGGGTTGCCAAGGGGGTCATGAATGATATTGATTTGATAGATTGGAGAGAAAATAAAAAGGATATGGAGGGAATCTATTAGGAGAAGTGGGGAGGGGTCTAGACTATGGAAATCTTGAGGCAGGAGCACTCCACTCTACTGCCATGCACTCAAAAGCACAACCTATCATTCTGAATTGAGCTACCAAGTCCTGATACTTCTCTTTTACCCCTTGCAGCACTGCTTGCTGATATATGCAGTACTGCACTTGTTCCCTAAGAAGTTTATTGACATGCTCCCAGGAAATATTGAAGTCTTTTCTGAGTACCTTGAACTCCTGTAGGTAATTGTCAATTCTGGAAGAATAACAAAGGACTTCCAGCTTCTTAAGTGCCTCATGGGTTAGCTCATAATGTGAAAGTAACCTTTTATTTTTTTAACCAGATTCTTCCATTCTGGCCATTTCCTTCTTTCCAAACATTTATCCAGATAGATTTGGGCAAAGCCCTCTGCTTTTCCATCAAGTCTTGATAAGACTGCCACCATTAGAACTTGGTTATTTTTCCATTCCTGGTCCAATGACCACATCTGTTATAATGCACTTTTTCATTTTTACTCTTTTTGGACTTATCTTCTTACTATTGCAACTCTTCACATTGTCACATCATGTGACCCTTTCACCTCTTCACTATTTCACCTTTTCACACTTTCACATCTTCACATCTTCACAAGGCATAAGTCTAGAGTAATCTAGACTCTGATGTCATGCCTTATGATTGGCACATGTATTTCTAGGTCCCTGCTCTTTTATTGCTATTGGTTGGCTTACTGTATATTACTTTAGGGCCAGTACCATTTACATGGTCTGTGTGCATACTGTAGCAATATATAAGGAGGTTGGCTCAAGCCTGGATTTTCCCAGTCTTGTACACTTGAACCTTCAGTTCTAGTTTTCTCTTGGCTCTTACTGTTTTTGCTACACTTTGCCTAGTTTGTTGCCACTAGTATAAAAGCAACACTCAGGATTAGGATCAGGCAGCACACACCAAGCTTAGGTGTTTAGGTTTAGTCAACGCATCCAAGGTTGCATTTCAACATCTGTATCTTGGTTCATCATAACCTCCACTTTTTTCTATCTCTGTTCTACTTCCCAGAATCAGCTACCTTCTTAGCACCTCCCAACTTTTCTAATAACTTCCCAACATCTTCTTCCCCTGACATTCTAAGCCTTGAACATAAAGACAGATCTGGTTGAAAGAGAGTTCCTGATTACCCTAGTTTGCTCTATCTCTGTGGCTTCTGGATTGAATAAGTTGTTTCAGAGAGCTGGTGTACTGGTTTCCATATATCCGGGCTTGATTCACTGGTTGGTGGCTGCTGATTTTCTTTCTCCTTGTCTACCTGAATTTCCTCCTTGACTTCTTCTTCCTGCCTTGAAGCAGACATGGTAAGGGTAAGCTAGTGGTTGAAGAATAAGGGGAGGTTCAGTGGTTCTAAAGCTTCATCTAGGGGTTTTTAGAACTGCTGAGGGATGTAATAAACAGTGCCTATCTGATGTCACAACCTTCCTATTCCTTGCTCTTTTCTCCTGGAAATCCTGACCTGTTCTTCTATTGAATTCATTGAACCTTCTTTGAAAAGACTCTCTTTCTAACTTGTCATCTGAAAATCCTAATATCACCTCATTGATCAAATCCTTTAAGACTTTCTCATGCCCCCAGGGATAAGTGTATCTGATGGGCATAAACAAATGATGTGACCTTTCTTATATTCTTTCCTAAGCATAGATAAAGTAAGAGTCTTGCACAAGTGAAACACTGCTGAGTGTTGATCTTCCTAAGTGGCACCTCTGTGTGCACTGGCCTTGAGACTAAGATTCAAATTAGTGTCTTTGAATGTAGAGATATCAGAACTATGCAAAGAAAATAAAGAAACTTGGACTTGGAAAAGTAACTGAGGCTCAAATCCACAAGACTGGGGAGTTCCAGCTTGCATGCCCTGTTTATATATGCTACAGAAGTGCATACAGTCCATGTCAGATGGGCTGGCCCTAAACTAGTGTATAGTAAGCTAATCAATAGCAAAAAAGGGGTAAGGATCTAGAAATACACATGTAAAACATGAGATGTGATCTTATAGTCTAGACCAGTGAAATGTGAAGATGTGAAATAGTGAAAAAGTGAAAAGGTCACATGATGTGACAATGTGAAGAGTAAAGATAGTGTCAGAAATGTAAAAGAGACAAAGTTTGAAAAAGTGCATTATAACAACCTTTACACTAATGCAATGTTACTGGCAATCTTTCTCCTCCTACATTCCAGGTCCTTGGCCTGCATTAGGCCTACCCTGTCATGGGAACAAGGAGAAAGTTGTTTGTCTGACCAGTATTGGAGATTACTGAATAAAAAAATGGGGAATGTTAAGAATTCTGATAACCTTTCCTGCCCTCCCTACCTATTTTGTCAGAATCTGACCCAACTCCAATTTAGTCCTGATCTCTAGCTACATGATGAGTTGGTTCACTGGCAATTACTTCCAACCCTTCTTTTTTGTCATTCTGTCTATCCATTTATCCTTAGTTTGACTCTTGATTTTCTCTCTGATTGTTCTTCTGAAGCTCCCAGGCTCTCCATTTCTGTTCCTTTCATTCCAGTTTCAATCCTCCCTGACCCTGTTTCAGAGTGGCCATTTGACATCTATTTACTAATCTCTGCCCTCTAGGATACTCAGTTAAATCTTCCACTTTCTCTCTTTGATTGTTCTTTTATTCTCCTTGTTACCCCATGACTGTTACGTTCTCGGTTCCACAACTCCCAGACTGTGACTGGGTCCTGGTGATTGGGCCAGTGACACACAACTTCGGTACGATAGGGGCTTCTGATCCTAACCCTAAAGTGGGGGCTGGCTTGCTGCTATGGTCGATGATGATGATGAAGGAAAGACAGCAATATGAAAGAGAGATCAAGCCAGGAGATCCAGAGTAGCCACTTGATTAGATGCCAGTGATACACATACTAGAAAACAAGTGCTCAAGACTGGGGTCTTGAGTCTATGGACGGTACTCTATATATACTAGTCCCAAGTGCGCACGGACCAGGTCCAGGGCCAAGGGAATAACTAAATAAGGAAAAGGGCATAGGGCGTACTGACTAAGAGTATGATCAAACAGGCCATGCGGATAAGGGATGGTGTGGGAGAGGCAGTGTAGAATGGAAGTAAAGGGGATCTAAATATAAATAGAAGTCAGGGTCGACGGAGATTAAACCATGCCCCCAGCCATGAGGCCGAGAAGATCCCATCTAGAGATCTGCCACGATCAGATCTGATCCTCTTCTGGATCAAGATCAGATTCATCGGAGATCCGATCGGGAGATGCATCTTTCATCTGAGATACTAGATCCAACCATAAGTGTAACCCCAACCATGCGAATAGAATATTAAATAGAATGCTTAACCATAACCTAGGGTTTGTCTTGTTTTGGCAATGAAGTCCCACGGTCACGTGCTTGTCATGTGACTGCACGATAGCATTTGTAACAATGACCACTCAAGGCATTACCTGCCTGGTCATGAGACTTCACTATAATCAATGATCTTGCAATCTATGAAAGGTCTTATTTCTCTAAACTTACTCTGTATCTTCTTTCAAAACTTGTTCACTCATGTATTTTTGAGGTTTTCTTCATTAGTAATCTTTACCATTACTTAGTCTAACCTCAGACCCTCTGAACCTTTTCTGACTTCTGACCTCTGTTTATGAAGAAACTAACTAGAATTGTTGTTCTACAACCACTTTAGTATTATTATGTTTTCATTCTGCTTCCTGTTACATTTTCTCTTTTCTTTTCCTTTTCTCTTTGATCTGTTATCTTAGCTTCTGCTCTTTGCATACCTTGGGTGCTTTCTTGTTTGTCTTTACCTAGAATTCTGCTCTTCTTGTGCCCTAGCCCAGTCTAGGCCACTCTTTTGTTACATTCTTTGCTCAGATATTCTATCTTTCAATCAGCTAACTTATAATTATTCTATTACTTTCCATCCATTTCCACACAGATAACTTACTCATTATTTGTTAGCTTAATTATAATAGTTGTCTCTGCTCAAACCTTATCAACTGTACTATAAAGTAGTGTACTTTATGTCTTCTCTTTCTTAATGCTACTTTTACCTTGTGATTCCTTACATACCCCTTGTCTTTGTACCTAGTACTTGGAATCCACTCTTGATCTGTCCAGGCAGTCTCCTGTTTAAAGCCCAGTTATTCTAGTGTCCAACTTGCAGCATAACCCCATGCATGTTGCTGATTACTTAAGGCACAACCCCATGTTTGTCATCTATCACTCATCCTTAAGACTTACCTTTGGTAGAGCCTTCACTTGTCCTTGTCAGCAATATCTACTCTAGTTCCTACCCAGGCCTAGTATAATACTCCCTCTTCATTTTCTCCCAAACTTTTGCCCCCAGTTCCACCACCTCTCCCACCACCTCTTTCTCTTCCCCATTCTCTGGTCCACTCTCCACATCCTTTTCACTTATCTTCCACATGGGATCCAAAATATCAACCAGCTGTGCTAGCAGCCAGTTCTTCCACCTCATCTCCCACACTACCCTGCCACTCACCTCCCATATGGTCACTGCCAGCAAGTGACAGCCCTTTGCCACCTGCTTGACACTTCCCTCTGCTCTTGCTGAGCATGCCATCTTCTTGGGCTGCTCCTCCTCTGCATTTCTTCATTGCTATTTTCATGCCAGCTTCTTCTTCCCTGGATGCTTGTACCTTTTCTTTACCCCTTGGCAGGTGAGGCATGATGTGGACTTCCCCATGCCCACCTCATAGGTCTGCTCCCATTCTTCACATCTCCAGCACACTGGAACCTCCTCTGCCCTTCACTTCTCCTTGTTGTTACTAGGCTTTACCTGGGCCTGCACTCATGCTGCCTGTTGTCTTTGGATTACCCTATTCCAAGATGAATAATCTATAGACTCATCTTTCTCTGGGAAGCCTCCTCTGCCACCTGTCTGTCCCTCTCTGCCTTCTTGGCTTGCTTTTGGGCAGTGTTATGATTTCCTTATTCTCTCTTCATTTTCCTTTTTTTCCTTGCTCTTTCATTTTAGCTTCTGCTTTTCATGTACCTCAGGTACTTTCTTGTTTAACCCTTTACCCTAGACTTCCACTTTTCTCATGCTCTAACCCAGTCTAGGTCACTCTCTTATTATACTCTTTGCCCAGATATTCTATCTTCTAATCAGCTGACTCATAATTATTCCATTGCTTTCATCCATTTCTATACAGATAACTTATTATCTGTCAGTACAATTATGATAGTTGTCTCTGCTCAAACCCTATTCACTGTACTATAAAGTAGCACACTTCATGTCTCCTCTCTCTCCATGCTACTTCTACCTTGTGATTCCTTGCATATTTCTTGTCCTTGTATCTAGTACTGGGAATCCACTCTTGTTCTGCCCTGGCAATCTCCAGTCTAAAGCCCCAGTTGTTCTAGTGTCCAACTTACAGCATAATCCCATGTTTGTTGCTGATTTACTTATTTTCAAGGCTTATACTTCAAAGAGCCTCTCCTTGTCTTTACCAGCAAGGTCTACATTAGTCCCTATTCAGGCCTAGTATAACAAAAGAAGTAGCATGTTCTACTTGCAGCTGCCTTTGCTGCAGACTGCTCCTATTATTTCTCCCAAGCAATCTTTACTGTTTAACTCTTTCTGGGGAAAACTCAGAGCCTTAACCTCATAGCCTTTTGAGTTCACTTCAGAGCCTGAGAACCCCTCTCCTCCAGAATGCCATTCCATACCTGAAGACACACTTGCAGATATCCTTGTCCCCTCCAAGGAAGAAGCCACTGAAGATTATGATCTCACACATGAACTCTTTACTTCTTTACAGATCTCTTATGTCCCAACTCCACCCTTTCCCACTCCTGTCTGTTGATGACCTACTTTTACTCTCTTTAGACCCTTACTTATTACCCCCACTATGTCAGGATCTTTATTATTCTCTATGAAACCCACAGAACTTTGCCTTGGTGCTTCTGAGCACTTTGATGGCAACTGATCCAAGGCTAAGACCTGGCTGGACACCATCCAGTTCTACCTCTTCATTAACAGTGCAGTCTATGGCTCTGATAAGAAGAAGATTGCTTATGTCCTCTCATTTATAATGAAGGGCCCTGCCCAATCTTGGGCTGCCATATACCAGAAGCAATGCATTTTGGGCACCACAATCACCATGGGAAAGTTTTCCCAATTTATCTCTATGTTTCTGAAAGCCTTCCAGCAACAGGACACTATGAATGCCACCATTCATTGGTTGGCAAACACCCAGATAAAACCAGAAAAGAAGGGAGAGTGGATCTCTTCCTTGGCTGAATACACTACTGAGTTCCAGAATCATGTGGTCACCACTAAGATATCTGACCATAATGTCCTCATCAGTTACTATAAAACAGGGCTCATTCTCTACCTCACATGCTGTATCCATAATCTGGATATGATTCCCATGACAATCACCAAGTGGTACTCAAAAGCTGCTCACTTCCATGGCACCATGGAGCATGCCTGCTTCATGGAACAATAACATAAGAATTCTCATGTGTTTGCCTGGACCTTCCCCACCTTAACTATGTCCTTCAAACTGGAGAAAGATCCAAATGTGATGGATGTAGATGCTGTAAAATGCAGCAGGCTAACTGATGCAGAGTGAATGTGATGCATTAAGAATAAACTCTGTTTTAGATGCCAGAAACCCGGTTACTCTGCATCATCTTTCCCACTTTCACCACTACCACCCTTACTTCCACCAAAGAAACTCCTCATGTCAAGATGGTCTCTGCCAAAGAACCAATGACAAAGATTGAGGAGGTTAGTGATGATAAATCTAATGATGGGGTGGCAAGAGTAGAACTGAAGAAAAGAAAGAAGAAGATGGTTAGTGGTTTAGATTTTTAGAACAGGGTATCTCCTCTATGCAAGGTACTCCTTCCTTGTCTTGTGCACCTGTACTTGTATCTGCCTCAAAAAAATCCATGCATCTTCCAGTACAAGTTTTCCCTGCATTCTGTGCCAAGAAAGTCATAGCCACCCATGCTCTTGTCAACAGTGGAGCATAGATCAACTATGTTAATTGGGACTTTGTCAAGAAGCACCAACTTCCTACCATGAAACTCTCAGAACCTATCATTATCCACAATGTAGACCACTCCAAGAACAAGAAGGGCAAGATTACCAGGACTTGTGACCTTCTACTCCACCTTGAACAATCTGTCTTTCTGGTCTTCTACCACATCATTACATGTGGATAGGAGAATATCATTCTTGGACTTTCATGACTCCAGGCCATAAACCCCACCATTGACTGGATGGCCAACATGCTCACCATTCCAGATTTCACCACCTTGAATATAATCACCTACCATGTCAACTCTGTCCATAAACCTAGGTTTGATGGATTCCTTGATGACATCATTATTTCCCATGATGAACTCTTAGTCTGCTACTTGAACTATGTTACCTCAGAGCAGTTCATCAATGACTTGCTCTATAACCATCACTTCAGCAGGATCCTAGATTGCTATTTCTTGTACCTTCCAGAAATTACCATAGCTAGACTCATTACCTCCACTGAGTTAGCCATTAAGGCCAAACAGGCCAAATCCAAGACCACCCTTCCCTCTGAGTACTCCTAGTTCTCCTCAGTATTCTCTAATACCCTGAAAATCCTTTACTATCTTCCACCCTTATGCCTGTTATAGTTCACATTTTTCATTTTTTGATCATGTGACTTTATCTTATCTTTCCACATGATTATCTAATCTTTTATCTTATCAGGTCACATGACAGGTCTAGACCCAGGGCATAGGGTTAGCCTCATGCCTTATACCTGTTCTTAATTTCCACCATTCTTCCATTTTAGAAGTATCACTTCTTTTCAGCCATTGGCTATTCCCACAATGCCTTCTCTTTTTTTTGATGGTGCCTTAGGGTCCATGGGAATTCTCCCATCAGGGTCTTGGTCCATGCACCTTTCTGTACAATATAAATACTGTAGCTTTAGCACAACTCAAGCCCCAGTCTTAAGCATTTGTATTTTACTGCAAGTGGCCTCACTAGGGCTCCTATCTACTCTTGCTTTACTCTTATCACATCAACATTGACACTGTCTAAGCCCTTGATTAGGGTTAGAGCTCATCATTAACAATACTGAAATCACCAACCATAACATTTGCTCAAAACTACTATACTAGTCAAGGGTGCATACTGCACAAAACATTTATGAAAAAAGAATATTTGTGGGGACACAAAGAAAAACTCAAGGATTTTATTTTCGAAGCAGTACTTGGATTTGAAGACAATAAGTTTGGGAGATAGTCGTTTCAGTGCAGATTTGACAATTTCAACAGACAGACAAGAAAGGATTTTGTAGAGAAACAAGGCAGAGATAGAAAAATAGCAATCAAAGACTGCCTACATTCTCTTCATCCATCTTATTCTCTTAAAACAGTTTCACAACTCCCACAAATAGTAGCCCAATCTGTCAAACTTCAATCCATATGCCAGTTTGTTGAATAAACCAGAATCAACTGAACTTGGTTCAATCCTATTTCAACAGCAGCCTGTTCCAGACCCCATTCAGCAACCCTGATACACCTCAACCCCTTACCAATGCCCCCAGCACCCCTCCTGGCAATTGATCTCTACTATGAGTGGGATACATACAAGTGGGGAGATTGGAGATTTGATCTGGTTACTGGTAGAAGAACTTACCAGGATGGTAGGACAGAAGAAGATAGCAGACCCTGGTAAATGGGGTGGAGATAAGAAGAAGTGGAGAAAGTGGTTCATTTCTTTACAGGTTTGGGTGGATGAACAAAAGTGGAGAAACAACAAGGAATTGATGGCAGCAATGCTGTCAAGATTAGAGGGAAGAGCAGAAGGATTCACACAGCTGACTCTGGAAAGGTATAGAGATGGGGAAGATGAATACAGGTTAGCAGTGGATGGAAGCAGGGAGAAGATGGGATTGGCTGCATGGCCAGACTTTGAGGGAATTTCTTTGGAGCTAAGAAACTACTTTCATATCAATGAGCTCACTTATGAGTCCTTGAAGAAACTAGAAGGATTATGGCATACTTTGTCTATTGATGAATATTTGCAAGACTTCAAGGTTCTTTGAAGAGAAGCAGATATCAGTGATGACCACGCATTAAAGCTGATGAGAGAACAGGTGCAGTACAGGGTCTACCAACAGGCCTGTATGCAAGGCATCAAAAAGGATTATATCCTTTTTGTAGAACAATGTCACAGCATAGGATGATTATTCGAAAGAATGAATATCAAGCAACCAGCACCTCATTTTACTCCTCAATACCAAGCTCCCCACTATTCCCCATCCAATCAATATTGATGTCATATCCTGGACCTTTGATCTGAATTCTGACCCCATTCTAACCTGGCTTACAATTGATCTTTGCACCTAGTAAGCCACTCTAGCCCTTTGACTCCCCTCCAGGCAACTCTGGCCCTCCATTACCATTCCAGTCTTCCCCAGCTACACATGTACACTTCCTGTCCCTTAGTATTATACACTCCCCTGGGCTTCTGCTCCCACTCTGCCCCATTCTGCTTCCAGTCTATCTCTGCTCCAGTTAAGTACTACCCTAGTTCCCCTTTGTCATCTCTGGACCATCCTGATATAACTTTATTACCATTCCCAGTCAGTTACCATTACCATCATTGTTACTATTTCTGTTCTGTTCCTGTTCCTTGCTTTCCCCTGTTTCATCCTGTTACCCTTTAGTTTCAGTCTGACATGATTGAACATTGTCTTCCCTGACATCTCCATTTGTTTCCTAGATATCTAGACATCTGCTTTGCTTCTGAGTTTGCACTTGTCTCATTTCATTACACTCCTAGATAGTTCTGCCTCTCTGAGGTATAAGTACTGTAGTTTTGCATCTTGTACCTCAGTACAAATATCAACAAAAACACCAGAAAATCCTCTTGTTATTGTCCTTACTCTGCTCAATCCCTTGGGCTCACTCTGACCCTCTGGGTTACTCCAGAGTACCTCCAAGGCTATGTGATATCCTTGAAGAAGTTGTAAAGTCTTACCCCCATGACTAGGCTTGACTCTCCTTGTCCTGCCTATTTCTTCTGTTGAGCATAGAGATAGCCTTCTTACTTACCTCTGACATCTATGTAAATCAGAACAATGAAGAAGTGCAAGGGTGCACCACATAAGGTGAAGCCAAGTCCCATTCGACAATTGAAATTCTTTCTAGATTTCCCCCAGAGCCCTCCAGAGTTCTGATCTTTCTTTAGTGTCAAGGGTTTCATTTTAAAAGGAACTGGTTAAAAGTATACTCATCTTGGTATAAGTTTTAATAGTCTCTTTTTTAGTGGAATGAAAGTTTTAACAACCAACCACTGTATATTCCCCCTCAACTGAATCAGCCTCGATTTACAGCAGTCAGCACTCAACCTGGGCATGGTGCACCCATGGAGATAGATTTCCAGGCAGTGATGCAGATCTGCACCTGCTTCAAATGCAGAAAATCAGGGCACATGGCAAAAGATTATCATGGGATTTTTAACCCAGCAGCACTGCAGCCCTCTAACAATTTTGGCAAGGGTTCCCAGCCTCAGAGACAGCAGCAGAGGCAACAAGGCACACAGGTGCAATATGTGCAGCCTGTAAGATTTTCAGATTTTTCTCCATCTGATGCAAATGGGTGGCAGACAGCAGAACTGGTCTCTATTGGCCAGTATATAACATGGCAGATGCTGCAAGATTCCAGGAGATCCCAGCAGCATTATGGGGAAGTATGGACGAAGCTCACACTTATTTCCAGGATGTTTTTGAAATGGAAAGGAAACAAAAGGAGGCAGCAGGAAAAGTCTGAGGGATTCTGTTAGATTAGAAACAGAACTCCCAGTATGTTCTTCTTTATCTTCTTGTTCTTTCAATGTTTGTACAATGAAATGGAATTAAGTTATTTCTTCCATAATGGTGTCTTGATTGAGCATGGCCCTGGAAATAGAGTGTTTAATTCCATCTAATGATATTAATGGATATTTGTTTGTGATAGGAAGTGAAGAATGAAAAGATCTAGCTAAACTATTTAATCAAAAAGAACAAGATGAATTAGGAGTAAGTGTAAAGATAAATGGTGAAGTTAGAGGAAAAAATGGTTTGAAAATGGAATTGTGTGGACTAATCTTTGCAATAGTGGATTCTGGCATATCAGTAACATTCATCGATCAAAAATTTGTCTGAAAACATGGTTTGTATGAAAAAGATATGCCTAAACCTTTAACAGTGTATAATGCTAATGAAACTGAAGGTAATATTGGAAAGATAGCTCACTACATGATTATTTATATAGCAATAAAAGGAGAAAATGGGAAATGGCATAGAAAACATATCAATGCTTATGTTTCCTCATTAGAAACTCTGGATCTTCTTATAGGTTATGATTGGTTTTCAAGACACAATCCAGAAATTAATTGGGTAAAGAAAACTATTGATTTTCCTAGATGCTTAGCAGACTGCAATATGCATCTGATTTCAAGAAGAGTAACTGAGGAAGAACAATCCCAATTAAAGAAAGAAGTACCAAAGAAGTTATGGGAATTTATTCCTGTTTTTTCACAGCATGAGTCAGAATGCATGCCAACCAGAAAGCCATGGGATCATGTGGTGGAGTTAAAGGAAAACTTCATATCAAAGAAAGGTCATATTATTCCTCTTTCAAATGAAGAAATAAAGGAAGTATGGGAATTCATTGACAAAAAGATGAAAAAAGGTTATATTATATCATCCAAGTCACCACAAACATCACTAGTATTTTTTATTAGCAAAAAAGATGGTGGCAAAAGAATGGTAATCAACTATAGGTATCTGAATGATTATACCATTAAAAACAATTATCCTTTACCCTTGATATTAACACTAATTGATAGGTTAAATGGTGCTGACATGTTTACCACCTTAGATCTTTGGTGGGGATATAACAACATTCATATGAAAAAAGATAATGAATGAAAAGGAGCATTTACAATGCCAATAGGGGCTTTTGAGCCTCTGGTAATGTATTTTGGGATGTGCAATTCCCCAAGCACATTTCAAGAAATGGTTAATGACATTTTCCACAATATGTGGGAACATGTGGTGATTTATATTGATAATATTATGATCTTCACAAAGAACAAAAATTGTAATCAACATCTTGAAATAGTTGCAGAAGTATTAGGTCATCTTTATGACCACAATCTTTTCTTGAAACCATCAAAGTGTCACTTTGCCCAAGAACAAGTTGACTACTTGGGCATGGTTATATCTAAAAAGGGGGTACAGATGCAGCTAAACAAGACTAGTGCAGTTCGAAATTGGCCAATTCCAAGAATAGTCAAGCAAGTTCAAGCCTTTTTAGGATTAGCAAATTATTACCAAAGATTTGTTCTGAACTTGGCTAATATTGCAAGACCCCTAAATTCCCTCACAAGAAAAGATGTCAAATTTGAATGGACATCAGCTTGCATGATAGCCTTTGTATGTTTAAAAGAAATCCTTACATTCAAACCACTCTTGTGTTACCCCAACTTCTCCAAACTGGTTCAACTTGAAACAAATGCTTCGGATGTTGCCATCAGAGCAGTACTTTTGTATCAGCAAGACAATGGTCTTTGGTGACCTGCAGCCTATATTTCCCACTCTTTGGATCCTGCAGAATTAAATTACCCCATATATGACAAAGAGCTTCTGGCCATTATTTGTGCTCTACATGATTGGTGACATTATTTAATAGAATGAGACTCCTTTGAGATCTGAATGGATCACAAATCTGGAGTATTGAAAAAGACCACAGGATCTGTCTCCAAAGCAAGCAAGATGGCAAGCTACATTGGCAGAATACAATTTCAAAATGTGTTATAAACTGGGTTCTACTAATGGAAGAGCAGATACTCTATCCAGAAGACAAGACCATTTTGAAAATAAACTGGAACCAAATAAACAGATCATTATGCTTCCCCCTTATATCTTTCAATAAGTTATCTCTCTTTCTTCTTCTTTTTTTTCTCATGTTCAACAAGCATTAGTGGACTTACATCTCCTTCCAACTGGTGTTATAGTTCAGAAAACCATATCTATTTAAATGAAAGAAAACATATCTTTATTTCTAAAGAACTATGAATAGAAGCTCTTAATCTTTTTCATTCTTCTCCATTGGGCAGTTACACAGGTCAAAACTGTACCAAACAACTTTTATCATGGTACTATTACTGGCCAGGTCTCAATGAAGATGTTGCATCCTTTGTTTCTCATTGTTCAACATGTGCTACATCCAAGGGATCTGAAGCCATTATTCCA
>JBBPKN010000611.1:16605-33460 GCA_038089275.1 Pulveroboletus cf. rosaemariae
GATTTTGATGCTATTATGGTGGTAGTTGATTAGTTTTCAAAAGAAGTTGTTTTCATTCCATGCTTTTCTTCTCTTTCTTTGCTTTATGTTGCAGAATTATTTAGAGACCATGTCTGGTCCAGACACAGACTTCCCTCTTCCATTGTTTCAGATCACAGTCCTCAATTTGTCTCAGAATTCACAAAACAGTTGAATGAGATTCTTTAGATCAAACAGAAGATCTCTACAGCTTATCATCCAAGAACAGATGGGCAAACAGAGTGCATCAATCAGGAACTAGAGCAATATTTATGTAACTTTATTGCCAAAAGACAGGAATCTTGGGCAGACTGGATCAAAATTGCAGAATATCATCATAATAATTCCTATTCCATATCAACTCAGATATCTCCCTTTGAAATAATGAAAACATATCATCCTTGTCTGGGTTTTGAAGCACCCTCTGCAATAAATCCATCCTCCCATTTTCTATAAGATATGTCAAAATCCTTTAAAGAAGTAAAGGAAGTATTAGAAGAAACTAAGGCTAGAATGGAAAAGCAGAATAATAAAGATCTCCCTTAGTATCAGAAAGGTCAACAAGTTCTGTTATCCACAAAAACCTCACACTTCCTTATCCATTCAAGAAGTTATCAAAGAAGTGGATTGGTTCTTTTATGGTGGTTGAAGTTATATCTCATGCAGTTTGTCTTAAACTGCCTTCAACAATGTGCATTCATTCTACAGTCAATATATCACACATTAAACCATACTTACCATCTCTTCAAGGACAAGACATTCTCACTCCTGATTCTATCATTATTACAGAAGAAGGTCATGAAGAATATGAAGTTGATTATATTATTGACTCTTGTATTAAAGGGAAAAAGCTAAAATATCTGGTTCACTGGACAGGTTATGGAGAAAACAATTGTACTTGGCAAACAAAAGACAATTTAGCAAATTCTCCTGATCTTATTGAAGAATTCCACAAGCTCCATCCCTCTGCACCTTGCAGGTTGTTCACTATGGACCTCAATTTGTTTTATACTCTGTTTAAACCATATGAAAACCACATGGATGCTGTAGTGTTAACCATGTCTCATCTGGAATCTGAGACCTAAAAAGGGGGTAGTATTATAGTTTGCATTTTTCATTTTTTGATCACATGACTTTATCTTATCTTTCCATGTGGTTATCTAATCTTTTATCTTATCAGGTCACATGACAGGTTTAGACCCAGGGCATAGGATTAGCCTCATGTCTTATATCTGTTCTTAATTTCTGCCATTCTTCTATTTTAGAAGCATTGCTCCTTTTCAGCCATTGGCTATTCCCACAATGCCTTCTCTTCTTTTTAATGGTGCCTCAGGGTCCATGGGAATTCTCCCATCAGGGTCTTGGTCCATACACCTTTCTGTACAATATAAATACTGTAGCTTTAGCACAACTCAAGCCCCAGTCTTAAGCATTTGTATTTTACTGCAAGTGGCCTCACTAGGGCTCCTATCTACTCTTGCTTTACTCTTATCACATCAACATTGACACTGTCTAAGCCCTTGATTAGAGTTAGAGCTCATTGTTAACAATACCAAAATCACCAACCATAACAATGCCCATATGATCACAAGATCAATCTAAAGAATACATTTATTCCAAAGATTGGTAAGGTATACCCCCTATCTCCCCCAGAGCATCAGGCCATGGAAGACTTCCTTGAAGAAAACCTCCATGCTGGGAAGATCTAACCTTCCAACTCTCTCCAAGCTTTACCTTTCTTCTTTGTTAAGAAGAATGGCAAACTTTGCCCTTGTCAAGATTATAGATATCTGAATAAGCATACCATTCAAAATGTCTACCCTCTGCCCCTTATCTCTGACCTTATCAATAAGCTCTGTAATATGAAGCTTTTTACTAAGTTTGATGTCAGATGGGGATATAACAATGTCCATATTTAAGATAGACACCAATGGAAAGCCACCTTCATCACTCATAAGGGGCTTTTTGAATCCATAGTAATGTTCTTTGGACTGAATAACTTATCTGCTACTTTCTAGTGATTTATGAATAATTTCTTCTGAGATATAATTGCCAAGGGGTAAATCATCATCTATATGGATGATCTCCTTATCTCTTCTCCCAATGCTAATACCCATTAGGAGCAAACTTCCCACATCCTTCAATAAATGGTGGATCTTGATCTCCACCTCAAACTGAAGAAATGCACCTTTGCTGTCTCTGAGGTCAAATACCTCAGGATAATCATCTGTCTGGTGAACTCACCATGGACTCCATCAAACTTACCAGCATTTCACAATGGCCACCTTCCTTAAAAGTCAAGGATGTTCATTTCTTCCTTGGCTTTGCTAACTTCTACAGGCAGTTCATTCTCAACTATTCTGCCATCACTTACCCTCATCTTGACCTCACCAAGAAGGCCATGGCCTGGTCTTGATCCCCTGCTGCACAGAAGGCCTTTGATTCTCTCAAGGCCATATTCCTCTCTCAGCTGATCCTGCAGATGCTGGACCTCTTCTATCCTTTCACCATTGCCACTGATGCCTATGTCTATGCCTTAGGTGGTATTCTCCTTCAGACTGATGCTAATGGGGATTGGTGTCATATTCCATATCTCTGACTCAATTCTGACCCCATCCTGACTTGACTTATGATCAGTCCTTGTACCTAGTAAGCTACTCTAGACCTCTGACTTCCCTTCAGGCAACTCCAGCCCTCTGTCACCATTCCAGTCTGCCCCAGCTACACATGTATGCTTTCTGCCCCTTGGCATTATATGCTCCCCTGGGCCTTTACTCCCACTCTGCCCCATTCCATTTTTAGTCTATCTCTGCTCCAGTTAAGCACTACCCTAGTTCCACTTCAATGTCTCTGGACCATTCTGGTATAACTCCATTACTGTTTCCATTCTCAGTTACTATTACCATCATTGTTACTATTTCTGTTCCATTCCTGTTCCTTGCTTCCCCCTGTTTCATCCTGTCACCCTTCAGTTTCAGTCTGATATGATTGGACATTATCTTCTCTGACATCTTCATTCATTTCTTAGATATTTAGACATCTGCTTTGCTTCTGAGTTTGCATCTGTCTCACTTTGTTACACTCCTAGATAGTTCTGCCTCTCTGAGGTATAAGTACTATAGTTTTGTATCTTGTACCTCAGTACAAAAATCAACATAAATGCCCCCTTGTCTTTGTCCTCACTCTAATCAAGCCTTTGGGCTTACTCTGACTCTCTGGGTTACTCCAGAGAATCCCTGGGGCCAAGTGATATCCTTGAAGGAGTTGCAAGATCCCACCTCCATGATTAGGCTTGACTCTCCTTGTCCTGCCTGTCCCTTCTGTTGAGCATAGAGACAGCATTCTTACCTACCTCCAACATCTATGTAAATCAGGACACTGGAAAGTGCAAGGGTGCACCACATAAGGTGAAGCTAAGTCCTGTTTGATTATTGAAACCCTTCCTAGATTCCTCTGGAGTCCTCTGGAGTTATGACCTTCCTTTAGCATTAAGGGTTTCATTCAGAAAGGAACTGGTTTTAAAAGTATACTCATACTGGTATAGGTTTTAGCAGTATCTCTCTGCTGGGATAAGTTTTAACAATTGGCACCTCTATTTCTATCTTTTTCAGACATTTTCTGCTGCCAAGTGGAACTATGACATCTATGATTACAAACTCCTTGCTGTCATTCATGCCTTGAAAGCCTGGAGACAATATCTTTTTGGCTCCTTGTCCTCTATCCAGGTTTTCACTGACTATAAAAACCTAACATATTTTAAAGTTCCCCAGAAGCTTAACCATTGCCAAGCCCACTGGCTTCTTGATATTGCTGACTTCAACCTGCAACTCTCACACATTGCCAATACCTCCCTCACCAGGCCTGATGCCCTCTCTCACTGCCCAAACCTCTGCTCTAATACCTTCCTTAACAATCAGGAGGTTACCCTACTTCCCCTGGAGCTTTTTGTAAACCTTGTTGATGCAGATCTTTCTGCTTATATCAAGAAACACCTCCTAAATGACCCCCTCTGCCTCTTCATCCTTCAAAAGATGGAAGTCTCTGCTAATGAGAAATTCCTCCATTTCTGCACTTTCAAATGGAAAGAAACTGATGGCCTACTTACTTACAACAGTTGTGTTTTTATTTCTTCCTCTCTTAACCTCCATCATGCCATTCTTTAGTGCTGCCATGATCACTCCTCCACTGGTCACCTGGGTTATTTAAAAACTCACCAACTTGTCTCTGCTAAGTTCTGGTGGCCAGATCTCACTACCTTTGTCTGCAACTATGTTGCTGGTTACCCTGTTTGCCAACAGAATAAGGAAAGCACTTACCTCTTTGTTTCTTTCCTTTCCCCTATCCATTCCACTGCCACTTACCCCCTTCAACAGATCTCCTGTAATCTTATTACCAATTTCCCTCTATTCTCCAGCTTTGATGCCTTATTGGTTGTGGTTAACCATGGGCTTACTGACATGTGTTCTTCACATGAGGGCATCTGCTACTGCTGAATAAGTGAGACTTATCCTAATCCTAACCCTATCTGAGGATACTTCTTCTACTAAGTGAGCTTTTGGAAACTAGTGGCTCTAACTAGGCAAGTGAAAGGAAAGGAAGAGCCTAATCAAGACTGTGAAGGGATAAGCCCCAGCCAGGCCTTAAGGAAGAATCCTCAAGGAATTACTTGTGAAAGCCCAAGACTCAAGTGACAAAGACTGGAAAGTTAGCTCTCTACACTCTTGCCCTTATATATTGTCTACTAAGATGCACAGACCATGCTGACTAAGTACATGAACTATCTAATCTGGGAATGCCCCAAACCCTGGGCTAATAGATAAAGAAACAATGTAGGAAAGGCATGGAGCAGTAATGAAGAAATGTCAGCAAAGGGCAGGTGTGAATATGAGGGAAGAATGGAAGAGAAGACTTCTATGGAATGGAAGTGCTGGGTCAGAGATGCTGGCTGGTTCCTCCTTTGATCCTGTCTCTCTCTGATCAATATTCATCAAAGTCATAACAATAACCACCTTTTAACACCTGTTTTCTCCCAATATAACCCCATATAAACCTTGCATCATGCCCCATGCAGAAATCAAGTTTTTCTCATTCTGAATAAGTGCATGTGAGTCTTAGGATGAGAATAGATAACTCCAGTGCACAGTGCTGCCTACCCTGTCTTAAACTCTTACTACCCTATTTCTCTAATCCCCCTTACCATTTCCTGTTCTTTAGCCACACCAAAAAGTGTGCACAGAGCCAGCTGACAGCAAGAATTGCTTCAACTATGAATAGAAGACTATCCAAGTCATCTCTACTGATATTCAGCCCCCTAACAAGTCTTATACATGAGTCTTATAAGTATTCTATCCATTTTCTCCCATATTCTCTATCTGTGGTACCTTGGATCATGTATATCACAACACTGCTGTGGCATGGACAATCACATGGACACTGCTATCACAGGTAATAGTGCAGTTTTTCTTTTTTTTCTTTTTTTTTCCTTTTTTGCCTTTTTGATCTATGTTTTTGCTTTTACTTACCATGTAAGCTTTTTTACTATAAAGGCCAGACCCCATGCTTTAAAAGGGATTGTCACTAAACTGTCAAGCATCTAGGATTTCAAAATTCTGAAGTGTTGTGACTTATTTGAAGTCCTTATGCTCAAAAAGGGGTAGTATTACAGTTTTTCTTTCTATTTAGCAATAGTTTTATTTTTCTTCTTTTTTTACATTATTTTTAACACATGTATCATACTTTATGTACATTGTATGGCCAAAGCTGTGCAATGCTTGAGTAGTAATATAGTGGCTGGGCCAGTGTCAAGTTTTTTAAAACTTGAGCACTTGTGCCACTAGCCTTCTCTGCCTTCTCATGACCTGCTTTCTCAGTCTATAAGCCCATTTCTGGATTATTTCTCTTATACTTGCCCTAGCCCCTGTGTGGTTAGCATTTTTCCTTGTTTTACCTCTTTTATTGCTTTTCTTGTGTTATAATGCACTTTTTTATTTTTTACTTTTTTGGCATTTTCTTATCACCATTGTAGCTCTTCACATTATCACATCACATGATATATCACATCTTCACATTTCATACCTGCACACTTTTCACCTCTTCACTATTTCTGTTATATCCTGGACCTCTGACCCAACTCCAACCCCATACTAATCTGGCTTACAATTGGTCTTCATACCTAGTAAGCCACTCTAGCCCTCTGACTCCCCTTCAGGCAACTCTGGCCCTCCATTACCATTCCAGTTTCCCCCAGCTACACATGTATGCTTTCCATTCCTCAGCATTATATGCTCCTCTGGGCTTCTGCTCCCATTCCACCATTCTGTTTCTAGTCTATCTCTGCTTCAGTTCAGTACTACTCTAGTTCCCCTTCATCATCTCCAGAATGTCCCAGTATAACTCTGTTACCATTCCCATTCTTAGTTACCATTACCATCACTGTTACTATTCCTGTTTTATTCCTGTTCCTTGCTTTCCCCCATTTCATGCTGTCATCCTTCAGTTTCAGTCTGACATGATTGGTCATTGTCTTCCCTGACATCTCCATTTGTTTCTTAGATATTTAGACATCTGCTTCACTTCTGAGTTTGCACCTGTCTCACTTCATAACACTCCTAGATAGTTCTGCCTCTCTGAGGTATAAGTACTGTAGTTTTGATAATCTGTTACCTTAGTATGAATATCAACAAAAATGACAAATACCCTCTTATCTTTGTTCCCACTCTGCTTGAGCCTTTGGGCTTACTCTGAACCTCCAGATTACTCCAGAGTACCTCCAAGGCCAAGTGATATCCTTAAAGGAGTCACAAGATCTCACCCCCATGACTAGGCTTGACTCTCCTTGTCCTGCCCATTTCTCCTGTTGAGCATAGAGACAGCCTTCTTACCCACCTCCAACATCTATGTAAATTGGGACACTGGAAAATGCAAGAGCACACCACATAAGATGAAGCTAAGTTCTGTTTGATTATTAAAACCCTTCCTAGATTCCCCTGGGGCCCTCTGGAGCCCTCTGGAGTTCTGACCTTCCTTCAGCATCAAGGGTTTCATTTAAAAAGGAACTGGTTAAAAGTATACCCATCCTGGTATAGGTTTTAACAGTCTCCTTTTATTGGGATAAAGTTTTAATAGGTGGGGCAAAAGATATGGTTATCTACAGAGCATCTCTTCCTTTCCTATCCATCTTGCAAGTTATCTCAGAAGTGAATAGGTCCATATACCATCATTGATGTTCTCCCCAATGCAGTTAAACTACAGCTCCCAGTCAATATCTGTATTTATCCTATTGTCAACATTTCTCAGGTCAAGCCATATAATGACCCTCTTTTTCAACAACCTGTTATTTACTCTGATCCCATTGTGATCACTGAGGAAGGAGAAGAAGAATGGGAAGTTGATTACATCATGGATTTCAGAGTCAAAAATTATAAACTGGAGTATCTGGTATATTGAAAGGAATACAATGTTTCAGACTACATATGGGAACCATTGGATCATCTCACCCATGCCCTACAAGCAGTAGACTCTTTTCATCTATGAAATCCTTCTGCTCCTCACTGTTAAAACCTTATATCCTTCTTGCTATACCAGCATAATCCAGGCTTAAACTTTAGAGATTTCCAGAAGGTCCAGAGGTCTTTGACAAAGGGTCAAGATGGGTTGTGCTGGTTGGAAGGGACTTGGCTTTTGTTAAAACTTATCCCAACAGAAGGAGACTGTTAAAACCTATACCAGTACAGGTATGCTTTTAACCAGTTTCTTTCTGAATAAAACCCTTGATGCTGAAGGAAGGTCATAACTCTAGAGGGTTCCAGAGGGCTCTGGAGGAATCTAGGAAGGGTTTCAATGATCAAACAGAACTCAGCTTTACCTTATGTGGTGCACCCTTGCACTTTCTGGTGTCCTGATTTACATAGATGTCAAAGGTGGATAAAAAGGCTGTCTCTATGCTCAATAGAAGGGATAGGCAGGATGAGGAGAGTCAAGCCTAGTCATGGGGGTGGGACCTTGCAACTCCTTCAAGGATATTGCTTGGCCTCAAAGGTACTCCAGAGTAACCTGGAGGGTCAGAGTGAGCTCAAGGGCTTGAGCAGAGTGAGGACAAAGACAAGGGGGTGTTTTTGTCAATATTCATACTGAGGTACAAGATACAAAGCTACAGTACTTATACCTCAGAGAGGCAGAACTATCTAAGAGTGTAATGAAGTGAAACAGGTGCAACTCAGAAGTGAAGCAGATGTCTAAATATCTAAGAAACAAATGGAGATGTTAGGGAAGACAATGACCAATCATGTCAGACTGAAACTGAAGGATGACAGCATGAAATGGGGGAAAGCAAGGAACAGGAATAAAACAGGAATAGTAACAGTGATGGTAATGGTAACTAAGAATGGGAATGGTAACAGAGTTATACCAGGATAATCTGGAGATAAAGAAGTGAAACTAGAGTAGTACTTAACTGGGGCAGAGATAGACTAAAAATGGAATGGGGCAGAGTGGGAGCAGAAGCCTGGAGGAGCATATAATGCTGAGGGGTGAAAAGCATACATGCATAGCTGGGGGAGACTGAAATGGTAAAGGAGGGCCGGAGTTGCCTGGAGGGGAGTCAGAGAGCTAGAGTAGCTTACTAGGTATGAAGACCAATTGTAAGCTGGGTTGGAATGGGGTCAGAATTGAGTTGGAGGTCCAGAATATGACAGCTTTACCTTATATGGTGTGCCCTTGCACTTCACAGTATTCCAATTTATGAAGGAATCAGTCATGGAGAAAAGAGTGTTCTTGACACTTAATGTGGGGGAACAAGGCAAGATGAGGAGAGTCAAGCCTAGTTATAAGAGTAGGGCCTTACAATTCCTTCAAGGATATTGCTTAGCCCCAGAGGTCCTCTAAAGTACTCTGAAGGGTTAAAAGATGAGCTGGGTAGCTTAACTAAAGTAAGGATAATAACAAGACAAGGGTATTTAAGTTGATATTCATACTAAGATACAAGATACAGAACTACAGTACTTATACCTCAGGGAGGCAGAACTATCTAAGAGTGTAATGAAGTAAGACAGGTGCAAACTCAAAAGTGAAGCAGATGTCTAAGTATCTAAGAAATAAATGGAGATGTTAGAGAAGATAACATTCAATCATGTCAGGCTGAAACTGAATGTTGACAGGAAAAAGCAAGGGAAAACAAGGAACAGGAATGGAAACAGGAACAGTAACTATTGCTGAGAGTGGGACTAAGTATGGAGTTATAGTGGAGTGGTCCAGAGAAGGTGAAGTGAAACTAAGGTAGTACTTAACTGGGAACAGAGATAGAACTAGAAACAGAATAGGGCAGAGTGGGAGCAGAAAACCAGGGAAGCATGTACTAATGGAAAGGCAGAAAGTGTACAAGCATAGTTGCAATGGAATAAAGTAAGGGCAAAGGGCCAGAATTGCATGGAGGAGAGTTGAAGGGCTAGATTGGCCTACTAGATATAAGGACCAGTTATAAGCTGGGTCAGAATTGGGTCAGAGATACAGGATATGACTGTCATATCCTATACCTCCAATCTAATTCTGATCCAATCCTGACCCAGCTTATAACTGGTCCTTGCATCCAGTAAACCACTCTAGCCCTTTTACTTCCCTCCAGGCAACTCTGGACCTTTGTCACCATTTCATTCCACCCCAGCTATGCATGTATGCTTTCTGCCCCTCCATCAGTATATGCTTTCCCAACCCTCTGCTTCTGCTTCACCCTATTCTGTTTTCAGTCCTATCTCTATTCCAGTTAAGTACTATCTTAGTTTCACTTTGTCTTCTTCAGACCACTTTGTTATAACTCTGTTACTAGTCCTGCTTTCAGTTACTGTTACTGTTCCCATTTCCATTCCTGTTCCTTGTTTTCCCTTGCTTCATCCTGTTACCTCTCAGTTTCAGTCTGACATGATTGAACATTGTCTTCCCTGACATCTTCATTTGTTTCTTAGATATTTAGACATCTGCTTCACTTCTGAGTTTGCACCTGTTTTACTTCACTACACTCCTAGATAGTTCTGCCTCTCTGAGATATAAGTACTATAGTCCTATATCTTGTACTGTAGTATGAATATTGACATAAACACTCCCTTGTCATTGTCCTTACTCTGATTGAGCCCTTAGGCTCACTCTGACCCTCCAGGTTACTCTGGAGTACCTCTAGGACCAAGTGATATCCTTGAAAAAATCATAAAATTCCACCCCCATAACTAGGCTTGACTCTCCTTGTCTTGCCTGTCCCTCTTGTTGAGCACCAAGACAGCCTTCTTCACCACCTCTGACATCTATGTAAATCAGGACACTGGAAAGTGCAAGGATACACCACATAAGGTAAAGTCAAGTCCCATCTGATTAACCAACCCTTTCCAAATCCCTCCAGAAGTCTCCATATATCCCTGGAGTTTCTGGAAGACAACCTTCCCTTAGGTTTGTGCACCACTAAGGCACTGGAACCTAACCTTTGCTCTCTAGCCATAAGGGTTTCATTTAGGAAGGAGATTGATATATGTTTTAACAATGACACTTACTGTTTTTACAATATACTCTTGGATTTGTTTTAACAGCACTTCCAACCATATTATAATCTGATAGTTTCTGACCCTCTGCCTTTGTCTTATCTGAAATTCAAGACCTAAAGATGGAGTAGTATTATAATGCACTTTTTCCTACTTTACTTTTATTACATTTCTGACATTATGTTCACTCTTCATTTTGTCACATCACATAACCATTTCATATCTTCACATTTTCACTATTTCACATTTTCACATTTCACTGGTCTAGACTGGTCTAGGCTATGAGGTCACATCTTATGTTTTACATGTGTATTTCTAGGTTCCTGCTCCTCTTTTGCCATTGGTTGGCTTACTGTACAGTAGTTTAGGGCCAGCTGATCTGACATGGTCTGTATGCATATCTGTAGCATATATAAACAGGGTATGCAAGATGGGTTTTTCCCATTCTTGCATACTTGAGCCCTAGTTGCTTTTTCAAGTACCAAGTCTTCTTTTATTTTTGCCTAGTTCTGTTTTCTCTACATCCAAAGGGATCACTTGTCTTCATTTAGTCTCAAGAAAGCACATACAGAGGTGCCATTAGGAAGAACCAATGCTTAGTAGCATTTCAATCTGAGAAAAGATGCAGTGAACAGAATTGGGTAAAATATCACTAATGGTATATGGATCAATCCATTTTTGTGATAACTTCTTGGAGGAATAAGGAAGTGTTAAATGTTCTGTGGATAACCAGACTTTCTGACCAATTTAATAGTCTGGTGCTTCTGATCTTTGCTTGTCTACCTGCTTCTTCATTTTATCCTGTGCTTTGACTAATGCATTCTGTACATCTTGATGTGTAGCTTTAAGATCTCATGCAAACTGATGAGAAGGTAAAGGAAGTTCAAAACCAAGACATGGGCAATATCTTTTGGTAAGAGCAAATGGAGTATTATTGATGGCAGAGAAGAATACATTGTTATGTGAAAACTCCACCATTTTGATCCATTCTGCCCATTGGTCTTGTTTCTTTGTGATAAATGTTTGCAAATATTGCTCTAGTTCCCTATTGATATGTTCTTTCTGCCCATCTGTTTGTGAATGAAAAGCAGTAGAAAGTTTTTGTGAAATGCCAAGAGAATGACATAGCTCTGTGGTGAAAGCAGAAGCAAATTGAGGTCCACAATCTGAAACAATAGATGAAGGTAAACCATGCTAACACCAAACATTATCTCTAAATAGTCTAGTTAAATCTTGAGAGAAAGTAGCATTAGAAAAGCAAGGTATAAAGACTACTTCCTTTGAAAATTAATCTACCATCACTAGGATGGCATCAAACTTGTTTGATATAGATAATCCTATAATAAAGTCTGTGAATATATCTTTCCAAGGTGAAGAAGGGATTGGAAGAGGTAGAAGTTTTCCTGCTGGTGCTTTTTGTAAACCCTTTGTGAGAAAGCATGCTTGACAGGTTTTTATATAATTATAAGCTTCTGTGGCCATGTTGGGCCAATAAAAGAAATGTTGTAACATATAAAGTGTTCTTTGTTGACCTCCATGTCCTGCTATGGGAGAGTTATGGCATAGTTTGAGTGCTTTGATGTGTAGTTCTGTTGAAATAAATATAGTATTTGTTTCTTGATGCATTAGATATCCTTCATCTGCATTATAACACAGGCCAGGCATGTCATCTTGCAGCAAAAGAGTAGTGGCAGCAATAATATTCAATAAGAAAGAATTGAGAAACAAAGCAGAATAGAATAAGAGGGGGGGAAAATAACTAGAAGGGAGAATGATGACTTGCTAATTTGGTTCATGAGTAATAACTCCATGATCAATTCAATAAGAGAGAGCATCAGTGCAACCATTAGATGTTCTGGGTTTATAGAAAATCATAAAATGATATTCCAGAAGAGTTTCTACCTAGTAAGCTTGGTAAGGGGTAAAATCATGGGGACATTGCCAGTGTTCTAAGGCCTGTTGATCTGTCCAAATTTCAAATGAAAGATAATCAATGAGCAAGTGTCACCATTTACAAAGAGCATGCATAACCACCAGAAGTTCCTTGTTATAAATAGAATAATTTTTCTCAGCAGCATTAAAAGAGTGTGATAAATAAGCTGCTGGTTTCCAATTTCCATTGACCAGATAGGAAAGAATAGCACCTGTGGCAATGTCAGATATATTTGTTTCAACACAGACTGGTTTGGATTAGTGTTATGACTCAGATCCTCTAAGGCTAAATCTAAACTGGATACTAAGGAAGGAATACTAGAAATGGAACCCTAACCCTAAGAGGCTAGATGAGAGGATAACCATAAAGGGGATCCTTAGAGGAGGACTCAATGATAGACTATGTGTTATCTCAAGTAGACTAACTAATCTCACTGAAAAGAGTAGAGAATCTAAGAAGCTGAGAGCTAATACAAAGTAATCATGACTGGAGGGTCTTGACTACCCTGTACACCCCTTTATATATTACCCATGAGTGTGCATAGACCATGTAGGCTATGTACACTAGTATGGGAACTTATATGTAAAAGGAAACTGGGCATAGGGTATACTGACTAAGAAGTATGGCAGGATACCATGCAGATGTGGGAGAATGGAAGAGAAAAGGATGGAAATGAAATGGAAGATCAGGGTTGATGGATATGAAAAGGGAACCAAGGCCAGGAGGCTGAGGAGATGTATCTGAAGATCCTAGATTCAGACCCTGAACCTTAAAGGTAAGATATACTTGTAGAAAGGAAACAAACCATAGAGTAGGGTTATTAATGTATATCCCATATCAGGAGTGTGATTCCCACAGTCACATGAGTAGTGTAGTAAGCAGCACAAAAAGTTTGAAGTGCTGGTATTATATATATAACAATAAGTCAGAGTAAATCAAAAAAGAAGCAGTACTTATAATGTTTTTGAGAGTAACAAAAGCCTTTTATTGAGGCCCATCCTGTGAGAAGACTTTTTCTTTCTTGATAAGATCATTCAAAGGTCAAGTGATATCAGCAAATCCTTGAATAAAGCACTGATAATAGTTTGCAAGACCTAAGAATGTTATGGTATTGGATGGTGTACAACTTGTCCTAACTGTCATATTCTGTACCTCTGATTCAATTTCAACCCCATCCCAACCTGGCTTATGACTGGTCCTCATATCCAGTAAGCTACTCTAGCCCTCTGACACCCCTCCAGGTAACTCCAGCCCTTTATCACCATTCCAGTCTGCCCCAGCTATGCATATATGCTTTCTGCCCCTCAATGGTATATGTTTCCCTGAGCCTTCACTTCTGCTCTGCCCTATTCTGTTTTCAGTTCTATTTCAGTTCCAGTTAAGTACTACCTTAGTTCAATTTTGTCATCTTCAAACCATTCCAGTATAACTCCATTACTGTTCCCACTCTTAGTTACTATTACCATTATTGTTACTATTTCTGTTCCATTCCTGTTCATTGCTTCCCCTCATTTCATTCTGTCATCCTTCAGTTTCAGTCTGACATGATTGGACATTGTCTTCCCTGACATCTCCATTTGTTTCTTAGATATTTAGATATCTGCTTCACTTCTGAGTTTGCACCTGTCTTACTTTGCTACACTTCTAGATAGTTTTGCCTCTCTGAGGTATAAGTACTGTAGTCTTGTATCTTGTATCTCAGTATGAATATCAACATAAACACCCCCTTGTCTTTGTTCTCACTCTGCTTGAGCCTTGGGCTCACTCTGACCCTCCAGGTTACTCCAGAGAACCTCCAGAACCAAGCAATATCCTTGAAGGAGTCATAAGGTCCCATCCCATAACTAGGCTTGACTCTCCTTATCCTGCCTGTCCCTCTTGTTGAGCACTGAAATAGTCCTCTTTTCCACCTCTAACATCTATGTAAATTGGAACACCAGAAAGTGCAAGAGTACATCACATAAGATGAAGCTGAGTCCTGTTCAATCAATGAAACCCTTCCTAGATCCCTTTGAAGCTCTCCAGAGCCCTCCAGAGTTATGACCTTTCCTCAGCATCAAGGATTTTGTTTAGAAAGGAACTGGGTATAAGTTTTAACACTAACTCTAATCAGTAATGATATGGCCTTGAGGGGATGTGTCAATATTGTTGTTGAATTTGGATTGAATAGAAAAAGGGCAATGGGACTTAGGGTAGCAAGACCTGAGGAGCCATAGCACTAGTTACCAGAGAAATGACCTATATTGCAAGATACAAATCTAGAAAATATGATATACAAGATAACAAGTGATTAAGGCTAGGAAGTCTTAACACAGAATTATAAGCTACTTATACTACTCCTGGATATGCACAAACCACCCAGTGGCTCCAGCACAAATGCTAAATAGTAAATAAGGCATAGGGCATGCTTACTGAGAATATAACCAATGAATCATGTGGATAAGGGATATATAAAGAGACTATATAGGAATGGAAGTGTCAGAGTTCAGGGTAAGCAGAGATTAAACCATGCCCTCAACCATGAGGCCAAGAAGATCCCATCTAGAGATCTGCCATGATCAGATATGACCCTCATTTAGATCCAGATTCAAATTCATTGAAAATTAGATTGGAAGATACATCTGTTATCTGAGATGCTAGATTCAACCATAAGCTATGCCCAAACCATAATAAAGGACTCTGAATAACAACTCAACCATATCCTAGGGTTTGTCCTTGTTTGGCAATAAAGTCTCACAGTTACATGCTTGTTATGTGACTCTTCTTGAAATGCAACCTTTGATGTGTTGCCTGAATCCTAACACCTAGCTTGGTGTGTGCTGATAATCTTTAAGTCCTGGGTAGTGCTTTTATGCTAGTGGCACTGAACTAGGCAAAGTGTAGAAAAAGTAAGAGCCAAGAGTTACAAGAACTGAAAGGTTCAAGTGCGCAAGACTGGGAAAACCCAGGCTTGAGCCAACCTCCTTATATATTGCTACAGTATGTGCACAGACCATGTAAATGGTGCTGGCCCTAAGGTAATGTACAGTAATCTGACCAGTAGCAATAAAGGAGCAGGGACCTAGAAATACATGTGTTGAACATGAGGTGTGACATCAGAGTCTAGATTGCTCTAGACCTGTGACATGTGAAGATGTGAAATGTGAAATAGTGAAGATGTGAAATGTCACGTGATGTAACAATGTGAAGAGTTGCAATGTTAATAAGATAAGTCCAAAAAGAGTAAAAATGAAAAAGTGTATTATAACACTACCCTGTCTTTAGGTCTCGAATTCCAGACAAGACAGAGCTAGTGGTACAGAAATGGTCAAATTGGTGTATGGTTTGAAGCAAGAATGAAAGTCTTTTAGAGACAGACCACGAAGTTTTCTAGGGGCTGAGGGATTGCAAAGGTGAAAAGATGATGTTGCTTGGGGAGCATGTTGGAGGTGATCCTCTGGTTCCCAAGTATGGTCTGATGCATTGTATCCTTTCCAATGTACCAAGTATTCCAATTTGCCCTTTTTTAATCTGGAGTCAACCACATATTCCACTTCCCATTCCTCATGTCCTTTTTCTGTTATGGCAATAGGGTCAGAATGAATAACTGGTTGTTGAGGAAGGGGATCATGATATGGTTTGACTCATGATATGTTGACAACCGGGTGAATGCGTATGTTCACTGGTAGTTGCAATTTGACTGTGTTGGGCAAGATGTCTATGATGGTATATGGACCTATTCATTTCTGTGATAACTTTTTGGATGGATAGGAAAGGGATAGGTGCTTGGTAGATAACCAGACTTTTTGACCAATCTGGTATTGGGGTGCTTCTGACTGTTTTGATTCTGCGATTTGAATCATCTTTTCCTTGGCTTTTTCTAATGATTCTTGGATCTGAGTGTTTGTTCATTGGAATTCTTTCGCAAATCCATGCGAGACTTTGTCTGTCTCAAAGCCCAGACATGGGGAGAACTTTTTGGTAATGGAGAAAGGTATTGATTCCATTGCCATGGAGAAGGCATTGTTATGTGAGAATTCTGCTATCTTTATCCAATCTGCCCAGGTTTCTTGCTTCTTTGCCACAAAGGTACACAAGTATTGTTCTAACTTGCGATTTATCCTTTCTGTTTGACCATCTGTTTGGGGGTGAAAAGAAGTAGAGAGTTTTTGGTGTATGTCAAGGGAGTGGCATAACTCTTGTGTGAATGCAGAAGCAAATTGAGGTCCTCTGTCTAAAACAATAGATGATGGCAAGCCATGTCTTGACCAAACATGGTCACAAAATAGTTTAGCTAAATCTGATGAAGAAGTGGTTGTGAAACAAGGAATGAAAACCACTTCTTTTGAAAAACGATCCACCACTACTAGGATACCATCAAAACCATTTGACTATGGTAATCCAG
>JBBPKN010000612.1:0-33448 GCA_038089275.1 Pulveroboletus cf. rosaemariae
AAGGACAGATGCAAGAACAGGGAGGGTCCAGGGGATGCAGGAAGAGCAGAAAGATCCCCAAAGAAGCAGGAGAATCCAGGGAAAATGAAAGAACAAGTCCTGAATGACAGGTCAGAAGGAATGGGAATGGAAGGCAAGAGAAACAGAGTTATCAGAACAAGGCCAGAAAAACAAGAAATTCCCAAGGCAAATAATGAAGGGGTTCAGAAGGGTTCCAAAAAAAGGGGCAGTGTTCCCAGGAGACACAGAAAGAGCAGAAAGGTCCCCAAAGAAGAAGGAGAATCCAGGGAAAATGAAAGGACAAGTCCCAGACGACAGGTCAGAAGGAACAGGAATGGAAGGCAAGAGAAACGGAGTCATTGGAACAAGGCCAGAAGAACAAGGAAGTCCCAAGGCAAATAATGGAGGGGTTTAGAAGGGTTCCAAAGAAAGGGGCAGCATTCCCAGGAGATGCAGAAGAGCAGAATCATCACCAAGGAAAAGATACCCAGAACAAAAGAATTCCCAGAAGATACAGAACAGCAGAAGGTCTACTGGAAAAAGAATGCCCAGGGAAAACAGAAGGACAGGTCCTGAGATAACATTCAGGAAAGAAGGAATTACTCATGAGTGGGAAACAGAGTTGTCAGGAGCCATGTCTGAAGAGCAAGGATTTCCCAGGCAAGAGATGGAGAGGTGTGGATCAATTCTGCCAAACAGGTAGAAGAAATCCAAGCAGAGAACCATAGCAAATTGAAACAACACTCAACCAACTGCAAGCAGGAAAGGAATGGTAATCACAGTGCAGTCACAATGGAAGTGTGAACTTTCCAGGGAGACAGAAAAGAATGGAGATGCCTAGAGGGAGCAAGAGGCTTTTGGCATGTGAGACGAAACACAGGGGTGTGGCAGAGAGCAGAGAAAGAGGGGTGGTGCTTTTAAAGCCTGGTTATTTAGCAAGGTGGGTGTACCTTGGCTGCAAGGATAAGAAAGCAGGTGGCAGAGGTGCCACAGGCAATGAAGAACAACAGTCTAATGCTACAAGTTCGGAGGGGGTTGGAGGTGAACGGAGATCTTCCTGGTAGGCATATCAATAGATGAAACTGGCCTGCTTCAAAAGCAGAGCAATGCAGCAACAACCACACACTTAGGCCATGGCATCATAACTACCAGATCATGACAACAAGAGCTGTGGTTCAAGATCAGAGTTAGCTGAGACCAGAGTGGTATGGAGCTATGGGGGGTGCATGGGATGCTGGCATGTGTTATCCAGTGAACAGACAGGGTACTTCTCAATACCTGGAGTCAACAGATTACAGTGGGCAAGTTAGTGATGTCCTAGAATCAGTGAACACAAACCATTCAGCAGAGAGTAATGCTCGGCATCAACAGAGTGAAGCCAACAGTCTTTGTAGGGTTTGTGGAGGTCTGATAGCTTGAGCAGAAGAGGTGAAATCAAAAGAGATGGTGAGGTGTTAGAAGGAGCAGAAGCAAGTGGAAAGGTCAGAGTATTGGGGCTCCCAAATCCAAAATAGGACAAGGTATCCAATGGGGGTTATAATGATCAGAAGTGCCTGAAAGATAGTGCTGGAGGTCAGGGAGACAAGGGGTACAGGTTTAATAGACTTGTCATGCTTGGGAGATCAAGTCTTGAAAGACTAGGACTGATGGCCAGAAATGGGTCACCTAGGAGTAGAGAACTGATGCTAGAGGTTGATGATCACCTATTGGTAATCCTGAAGTGACTTGTCAAGAAGGGGCCAGGGAAGCAGCTAGGGGATGCTTAGACTGTGATGGCTAGATCTAGGCATAAAAAAGTGGTTGAAATAGTCTGGAGTAATGGGAAGTGGTTTTCTGTCAAGAATTACCAGGTGACAGCAAAGTGTCAGAGAACCAGAGTTAGATGCCAGAGAAGAGCAGGAAAAATGAAGGGAGTGGCACTTATTGGTAGGGAACCATAATCTAAGCTGCATTTAAGGATCTATAAGGGCTAGTGACACTGTCTAATAGTAGGAAATCACAGCTGTTCTGGAGGGCCCAGAGTCAGAAATAGGAGAATGCCAGGGACAGGAGTTAGAAGTTGAATCTAGGCACATATGTTTCAAGTAACAGAGCCAGTGACTGATGTTGTAGAATCATTGGAGTGACTCAGAGTGACTTGGAACATTGGGGCTGTAAGGGACTTGTGTCATGAGGACTAGATTAACTTAGGGGTCAAATGCCCAGAAGAGTGCAAGGTCATAGCAGTGTCATTGGTGTTCATATCCTGACAGCTAATGCAAGGGATGGAATGAAGTTCCAGAGATCTTGGAGGGATCACCCATGAGTGCACCAAGCATGCAGGTGGTTTGGAGTTGAGTATTGAGAGTCAGTGGAGGCCAATTTTTATGTGAAGGCAAGAGAAGTGCAAGTGAGAGTACAAATATACTGTTAAAACTTTCCATCCCTACTAAAAAGAGACTGTTAAAACCTATACCAAGATGAGTATACTTTTAACCAGTTTCTCTTTTTTAAATAAAACCCTTGATGCTGGAGAAAGATCAGAACTTCAGGGTGCTCCAGAGGGTTCTGGGGAAATCTAGGAAGGGTTTCAATGGTTGAATGGGACTCAGCTTTACCTTATGGGGTATGCCCTTGCACTTCTCCGTTGTTCCAATTTACATAGATGTTGGAGTGGGTGATAAGGCTGTCTCTATGCTCAATAGGAGGAACAGGCAGGACAAGGAGAGTCAAGCCTAGTCATGGGGGTAAGGCTTTATGATTCCTTTGAAAATATCACATAGCTTTGGAGGTACTCCAGAGTAACCTGGAGGGTTAGAGTAAACCCAAGGGCTCATGCAGAGTAAGGATGATGACAAGAGGGTTCTGGTGTTTTTGTCAATATTTGTACTGAGGTACAAGATACAGAACTACAGTACTTATACCTCAGAGAGGCAGAACTATCTAAAAGTGTAATGAAATGAGACAGGTGCAAACTCAGAAGTGAAGCAGATGTCTAGATATCTAGGAAACGAATGGAGATGTCAGGAAGACAATGTCCAATCATGTCAGACTGAAACTGAAGGGTGACAGGATGAAACAGGGGAGAGCAAGGAACAGGAACAGAACAGAAATAGTAACAATGATGGTAATGGTAGCTGACTAGGAATGGTAATGGAGTTATATTGGGACAGTTCAGAGATGATAAAGGGGAACTAGAGTAGTACTTAACTGGAGCAGAGATAGACTGGAAGTGGAGTGGAGTGGAGTGGAAGTGGAAGTCCAGAGGAGCATATAATGCTAAGGGGCAGGAAGTATACATGCATAACTGAGGGAGACTGGAATGGTGACAGAGGGCCAAAGTTGCCTAGAGGGGAGTCAGAGGGCTGAAGCAGCTTACTAGGTGTGAAGATCAATTGTAAGCTGGGTCAAAATGGGGTCAGAATTCAGGTTGGAGGTCCGGGATATGACAAAAGGCAAGGGTAGGCAAGCTGGGATTTCCCAGTCTTGCTCACTTGAGTCTAGGTTTAGTCTTACCAGCACAAGTATTGACTTGTTGCTCCTTTAACTCTCAGCCTTATCAGTGCTCTATAAGTGGCCTTTGGCTCTCACATTCTTTCATTATGCCTAGTTTCTGGCCACTAGCACAAAAGCCAGATAGCAGCATTAGGAAGGCACTCCCCAAGGGTTAGGGTTAGAAAGGTCAACACATTGTCTAGTTGCATTTCAAGGTGCAGGAGAAGCTGCAAGAGAAGGATGAGGTAAAGGAGAAGACAAGAGGGTTAGTGACATGGTGCTAAGCAGGGCAACAAGCTTGGGTATGTCTGGGGTGCCAGCAGGGGCAATAGGGACATTGGTAGGATGGGCAATTAATGTGAATGTGTCCCAAGCAGCAGCAGTGAAAGCATGCTTTACAAAAGTGAGGATGAGAGGAAGGAAGATGGCCATTACTGTGAAGGCTGGTCCACCAAGCTTTAGTACATTTAAGAGCCACAAGCTCATCATCATTAAGAGGAGAGGATGAAGCAGATGAAGTGGTAGGGGTATAATCCTGGGCAGTGGCCAGCTTGTGCATATATTGGTCAAGGTCTGTGAGGAACTTGCCTATCTCAAGCTGATAGGTGAAAGCTTTGATATTGGAGAGGAGTCCACAGTGGATAGAAGTAATGAGAGCTTGTGTGAGGGAGACCTGAGCATAAGAGATACAAGCAAGGGTGGAGGCCAGGAAAGAAAGATGGAGGAGTTGCATGTAAATTTGATAGAGGAGCCAAAGGGGCAAAAACATATTGAGGTGAGAACCAATGGAGACAGTGAGACATGAGTCCATGATGAAGGTCATAATCCAGTGAGTGTATTTAGGTAATGGGGCACCATAATGGAGGGCATGGGCAGAAAGTGGGAGGTTAATGCTGAGAATTCCAGCAGATCTAGTGTCAATGGTAGGAGAAGGGACAGGGATGGGAGTGATGATGGCTGGGCTGATGGAGATAGCAGGGGGAGAGATTACAAAGTCCTCTGAAGGGAGCTCTGACACAAGCACAGAAAAAGGAGAAGAGAAAGTGTCAGTAAGTGAAGAGGGAGAAGAGATAAGCAAGGGCTCAATGGAAACTTCCTCAGTGGGAAGTTGCAATGATGACACTGGTGGGGTATCAAGGGGGGTATTGTAAGAATGGAAGCCTTGATCTATGAAGAAGGCCATTGCAATTATTTGGAGTGGTGAGTGGTTTTTTTAGTGGGATGAGGAAGAGGAGTAAATAATGGGAAGTAGCAAGGGTGGAGGAGTTTATACTCATCCAGAGCAGACTGGGAACATTTCAAGTTCTGTTCTGGTTCCTAGGAGTCATCTTCTGCTAAGTATTCTTTCCATTGGATCAGGAACTGATGGTTACCCAGGGGACCTCAATGTTTTAATATCCACTTTAACTCATATTCCTCCTTGCCTTCTACAAGGTCCAGGGATGGAGCAGGGAAGTTCTTTTCATGAATGTCATTTTCACAATAGAGTGATAACAGTAATGCATGGAACACTGGGTAAATCTTCCATGTAAATAGAAGGTGGAGGTAATAGGTAATTAGAGAGAGTACTTCTGTGATAGTAAAGGGTCCTTCCCATTTGGGAGAGAGTTTTGGATAAATAATAGCCCATTTCAAATTATGGGCTTCTAACCACACTTTATCTCCCTTGGTAAATGGGGAAAAGGTGGAGTGGATGTGGGATACCATGGTTTAGCAGGCTAAATCATGTGCAGTGAGTGCTTCATTGCAAGCAGCAAAGAGTGCCTTAGTGCAGTCAGCAACAGTAGGCATTAGTGATTCATCAATAATAGAAGGAAGGATGTGGAGTTCATATCCCATCATAAGATAGAACAGGAGTTGCCCTGTAATGGAGTAAGGGCAGTGATTGTGAACAAATTCTGCATGGGTAATAGAATCAGCCCATTCAGTGGGGTTAGAGCTGCAGTAGATGTGGATGTATGTCTCAATCTCTTGGTTAACTTGTTTGGTTTCACCATCTGATTGAGGGTAATATGCAGTGGAGAGAGAGAGGTTATATTCAAGGAGTTTTCCAAGCTTCTTAGCAAAGGTGGAGGCAAACTAAGGGCCTCAATCAGAGATAATCTTGTCATAAAGACCATAGTGAAGGTAGACTTTGTGGAAAAAAAGGGTGGCAATGCCCTTAGCTGTAATGGATTTCTTAGTGGGGCAGAGAATTACCCCCTTTGTAAGCCCATGGTTGACCACAACCAGCAAGGCATCAAAGTTGGAGGACAGGGGAAGATTGGTGATCAGATCACAAGAGATCTGTTGAAAAGGGTGAGTGGCAGTAGAGTGGATAGGAGAAAGAGTAGGAGTAGAAGGGTAAGTGTTTGCCTTGTTCTGTTGGCAAACAGGGCAACCAGCAACATAGTTGCAGACAAAAGTGGTGAGGTCAGGCCACCAAAACTCAGCAGAGATGAGTTGGCAGGTTTTCAAGTATCCAGGGTGGCTGGCAGAGGGATAGTTATGACAATGCTGAAGGATTTCTTGATGAAGATTAATGGAGAAGGGAATGAAGATGCAATTGCAGTAAGTGAGCAACCTGTCAATTTTCTTCCAATCAGAGGTGCAGGAGCACAGGAATTTCTCATCTGTGAAAGCATCCTGTTTTTGCAGGATGGAGAGGTGAAGGGGGTCACCCTGTTGATGTTCCTTAATATGAGTGAAGAGGTTAGCATCAATGAGATTAACAAAAAGTTCAGGGGAAAGAAGAGTGACTTCCTGATTGTCTGGGAAGTGTTAGGACAAAGGTCAGGGTGGCAAGAGAGGGTATCAGGCCTGGCAAGAGAGGTACTGGCAACATGGGAAAGTTGCAGGTCAAAGTTGGCAATGTCAAGAAGCCAGCAAGCTTGTTGTTAATTAAGCTTCTGAGGGGATTTAAAATAGGTCAGGTTTTTGTGATTAGTGAAAACCTGAACAGGAGTAGAGGAGCTGAGAAGGTATTGCCTTCAGGCTTTCAGGGCACAAATGATCACAAGGAGTTTGCAGTCATAAATATTATAGTTCCACTTGGCAGTGGAGAACATCTGGGAGAGATAAGAACAGGGGTACCAATTTCCATTCTCATCAGTTTGGAGAAGAATACCACTGGATGCATAAGCAGAAGCATTGGTGGCAATGGTGAATGGATGAGCAAGATCTGGCATCTGCAATACTGGTTGTGATAAGAAGATAGCCTTGAGGGAGTCAAAGGCTTTCTGGGCAGCAGGAGACCAAGACCAGGCCATAGCCTTCTTGGTGAGGTCAAGGAGAGAATAGGTAATAGTGGAGTAGTTGGGAATAAATCGCCTGTAGAAGTTAGTGAAGCTAAGGAAGGAACAGATGTCCTTGACTTTAGAAGAAGTGGGCCACTGGGAAATACCAGTGAGTTTAATGGGGTCCATGGTGAGCTCACCAGGATGAACAATCATCCTGAGATATTCAACTTGGGGAACAGTGAAGGTGCATTTCTCCAATTTGAGGTGGAGATCAAGTTCCATCATCTGTTGGAGGACATAGGAGGTGTATTTCTGATGGGTGTCAGCATCAGGGGAGATAAGGAGGTCATCCATATAGATGATGAGCCATCCTTTAGCAATCATATCATGGAACAAATTGTTCATGAAATACTGGAAAGTGACAGGTAAGTTGTTCAGACCAAAAAACATCACTGTGGGTTCGAAGAGCCCCTTATGTGTAATAAAGGCAGCTTTCCATTGATGTCCATTGTGAATATGGATGTTATTATAGCCCCATCAGACATCAAACTTAGTGAAAAGTTGAGTATTACAGAGCTTGTTGATGAGGTCAGAAATGAGGGGGAGAGGGTAGGCATTTCAAACAGTATGTTTGTTGAGATATCTGTAATCCTGGCAGGGGCAGAGTTTGCTGTCTTTCTTCTTGATGAAAAAGAAGGACAAAGCTTGAGGGAATTTAGAAGAACAGATCTTTCCAGCTCAAAGGTTTTCTTCAAGGAATGCTTCTGTGGCCTGTCACTCAGGGGAGGATAAGGGGTAAACCTTACCTATCTTAGGGACAAACATGTCCTTTAGATTGATCTCATAATCATAAGGGCAAGAGGGCAGAAGGTGGTCTAGGGTTTTCAGAGTATTGGAGAATACTGATGAGAAATGAGAGTATTCAGGGGGAAGGGTCATCTTGGGTTTGGCCTTCTCAGCCTTGATGGCTAGCTTGGTGGATGTAGTAAGCCAAGCAACAGTGATCTCAGGGAGATATGAGGAGCAGCAATCTAGAATCCTGCTGAAGTGGTGGTTGTAGAGAGAGTCATTGATTGACTGTTCAGGGGTGACATAGTCCAAATAATGGACTAAGAGTTCATCATGGGGGATGATGATATCTTCAAGGAGTCCATCAAACCAAGATTTATGGATGGAGTTGACACAATAGATGATATCATCAGAAGGGAGGTCTGAAATGGTGAGCATGTTTGCCATCTAGTCAATAGTGGGATTCATGATTCAGAGCCACAGATATCCAAGGATAATGTTCTCCTTCCTGCATGCAATGACATAGCAGAAGACTGGGAGAACAGACTGTTTAAAGCAAAGAAGAAGGTTGCAAGTTCAAGTGATCTTGCCCTTCTTGTTCTTGGAGTGGTCAATGTTCCAAATAACAATTGGTTCTTCAAGTTTCTTAGTGGAAAACTGGTTCTTCTTGACAGAGTCCCAGTTGATGCAGTTGATCTGTGCTCCACTGTTGACAAGAGCATGAGTGGCTATGACTTTCTTGGCACAAAAGGGGAAGGAAACTTGAATCACAATCTTCATAGATTTCTTGGAAGCAGATATAAGTACAGATACACAAGAGAAGGAGGGAGTGCTTTGCATAGGGAAGGTACTCTGTTTTAAAAACCCTGCTTTTCTGTCTTCTTCTTTCATTCTTTCTTTACCACTACTCTCACCACCCCATTATTGGATTCATCATCACTAACCTCCTCTATCTTCATTGTTGATTCTTTGGCAGAGACCATCTTGATGTGAGAAGTTTTCTTGGTGGTGGTAGAGGAAAAAGAAGAGGTGGGGAAGTTGGGGCAGGCCATGTTGAAGTGACCAGGTTTCCAACATCTAAAACAAAGTCAGTTCTTGATGCAGAAGGCCCTACCTGCCTTGGTTAGGTGACCTTTCTTTATAGCATCAATGTTCATAGCATTCATATCTTTCTCTGGTTTGAATGTAGTGGAGGGGGGCATGGGAGTTCAAGCAAATGCACAAGGATTCTTTCATCATTGTTCTATAGAGCAGGCATGCTCCATAGTTCCTTGGAAGTGAGTGGCCTTAGTATACCACTCATTAATAGTAGAAGGGATTGTATCCAGGTTGTGGATATGATGAGAGAGGTAGGACACAAGTCCTGTTTCATAGTAGCTAATGAGGACATTGTCATCAGTAATTTTAGCAGTGATGACTCAGTTCTGGAATTTGATGGTATATTCAGTGAGGGAAGGCATCCATTTACCTTTCTTTTCCTGCTTCATCTGTGTATTTGCCAACCAATGAATGGCAGTGTTAACCATGTCCTGTTGTTGGAAAACCTTCAGGAATGCAGAGGTGAAATGGGAAAACTTTCCCATGGTAACAGTCATCCCAGAGATACATTTCTTCTGGTACATTGCAGCTCACAACAGTGCTGGCCCTTTGGTCATAAATAAAAGGGCAAAAGTGATCTTTTTCTCATTGGAGTTATAGACCACACTGTTAACAAAGAGGTAAAACTGGACTGTATCCAGCCAGTTTTTGGCCTTGGATTAATTGCCATCAAAGTGCTTGGGGGCACTAAGATAAAGTTCCATAGGCTTAGTAGAGGAGGTGAAAGAGCCAGACATGACTATGGGTGGAGAGGGTTGGAAAAGGGTGAACATGGGTTGGCATCAAACAGGAGTGGGAGATGGTGGTGTCTGGGCTTGAGGGATCTGCAAGGAAGAAGAGAGTTCATAAGCAAGATCATGGTTTTCTCATACTTCTTCTTGAGAGAGGACAAGGATGTCCATGAGCACATCTTCTGGTGTGGAAGGGTGATCCAGAGGAGAGGGGTTCTCAGGTTCTGAAGTGGACTCAAGGGGATCTGAGGTAGAGGCATGAGGCTTACCCCAGAGGGAATCAAACAGTGAAGGTTGTTTGGACAGAATGGTGGAAGCAGACTATAGCAATGATAGCTGCAAGTAGAATACACTACTTCTTTTGTTATGCTAGGCCTGGATAGGGACAGGCATAGACCTTGCTGTGAATGAAGTGGAAAAAGCAAACCAAAGGTAAGCTTTAAGATAAGTGGAAGGCAACAAATGAAGTGTTGTGCCTTAGTAGTACCAGCTATACTCCCAGGGGTGTGCTGAGATCAGACACTGATGATTCTCTGGTTAAGTGCCAGGACATGAGTAGTGGATTTCAAGTACATAGATACAAGGAGTAGTGGAGATGTGAGGACTGTGAGGTGATCACAAGGTAAAAGTAGTGTAAAGAGAGAGGAAACTAGAAGTACACTACTTTATAGTACAACTATTAGAGTTCAAGTGGAGATGGAATGCATAATCATGCTGACAAATGATAAGTAGGGTATCTGTGTGGAAACAGATGGAAACAGATGGAACAATTATGAGTCAGCTGATTAAGAGATAGAAGGCCCAGGCAAAGGGCATAACAAGAAAGTGGTCTAGGCTAGGCCAGAGCATGAGAAGAGTGGAATCTATGAGTGAAAGTGAACAAGAAAGCACCCAAGGTGCACAAAGAGCAAAAGCTATGATAAGGGAAAAGAGGAAAAGAAAAGAAAAAGAAAAGAGAAAACATAACACTTTATAGAACCAACATTGGGACCTAAGCAAGTCCTTAAAAGGTTTTGGCCTATCTAGGGTTGTTAGAGAGCTGAGCAACTCTTTGTAAAATGTTCCAGGGAAATCTAACCTTCATTAGAATCTAGACATATCTTGAAACTGTCTACCCCCCTTTCTTTAGATCTAGAAGACATCTTAGGTTGACTGTCATGTGAATGCAAGCCTTTTGGCTGCTGTGGTTTACATCAGGTATCATCTAGTGCCTATTTACCTTTTCTTATCACTGTTTATGGGTATTATAAACCCTCACATCAAAATTGATACTGTCAAACCATCATACAGCAAATTGTCATAGACCATCATTATTCATTTAATAATGAAAGACAAGTACCAATGTAGAAGGCTTAGGTGCAAACTAGAAGCAAAGGGAAAACATCTAAATTGTTCAGTTGTGAGTATTTGTTGCAAATCCTCTATATTGCATATAGAATGAGAAAAATTGAGAATCTTTCTGGAAAAGGTTGAAATCATTAACAGGCTTAGAAGTCTATCATTAAACTGAAATTTGAAAAAGTACTGACAATATAAAGGCTTAGTTGCAGACTAGATTATTTAGGAAAAAGTAGAAGAAATCAATACTATTTATTTTAGACTTTGGGCAAGCATTGATAAAGGTATTTGTTTGAAGATCATATTCTATTGGCCAGATCATCAATCTGGTTAAGCAAGACTAAAGAGTTGAGATAGAAGCTGCAAAAAAGAAAGTTCAATAAAAATAATCAAAGAAGCCTTGAATAAGAAAGAATCAAAATAGATTCAAGAATGTTCTGTGCAGTTGAACTTTTGATTTCTAGGTTTTGAGACCACAATGTCTATAAATGAAAAAGAAAACCTTTCTGGAACCAAGTATCAAGACTTAGGTTGGAAAATTAATGATTGTAACTAGCAAAGATATCTAGCTAGCTGGAAGAATATGTAAAGGTTTACTTCAATTATAAAGTCAAATGAAAAACACTTGGTGAAAGAAGAGGATACAGTCCATAACAACTATAAACTATATAAATCTGAGATAACATTAAACTATCAGAGTCTTTTAGTAAGTAAAATCAGACAAAAGTTAAGGTTATATCTAGGGCCTTGATAAGTAGAAAAAAAGTAGCTGAAACAAAAAAGAAAGTCTTTAAGTATGCAGATAAAAGCCATAGTTGTGAGTAGATGCAGAAAGAAGCATCAAAGTACTGTGAAGAGGAATTTAGAAGATTCCAAGAAGATCAATGATATTATAGTTCACTTTTTCAATTTTTGATCACATGACCTTATCTTATCTTTGCCACGTGGTTATCTAATCCTTTATCTTATCTAGGCATGTGATGGGTCACATGACAGGTCTAGACCCAGGGCATAGGATTAGTCTCATGTCTTTTACCTGCATTTCATTTCAGTTTTCTTTTATTTTAGAAGCATTACCCCTTTTTAGCCATTGGCTATTCTCACAGTGCCTTCTCTTCCATTTAATGGTGCCTCAGGGTCTGTGAGAGAAGTCCCATCAGGGTCTTGGTCCATACATCTTTCTATACTGTATAAATACTGTAGCCTTAGCATATCTCAAGCTCCAGTCTTGAGCACTTGTATCATCTAGTACAGTATTCACTCATATACTCTATTGCTTTACTCTCACATCAATATCAACATTGCTAGCCCTTGATTAGGGTTTATTGCTCCATTGCACAATGTTCAAGATTATGACTGTAACAAATGATAATGACCATCTTATTAAAATAGAATAAATTTCCAAGTCTTGAAGATAGGAAGGATATTTAATGGTTTACTCTTGGAGTTCAAAGAGTTTTAATTCACAGGAAATCAGAGAAGTAAGATCAAGTTGAAGAATGTTACTCAAGAGACTTCTAGCACAAAGTTCAGGTGATTTAGTCCATTGTGCAATCAGATGAAGATTGTTCAAGAAAGTCTATTTGCTAGAAGATATCCCTGAAGAGGGAATGATGATGAAGTTCTAAGACTTGGTTAAGTAATTCAGAGATTAGTTGATGAAGAAAATAGTCAATTGATAAAGGAGACAAGTATTCACAATAAACATGAAGAGAAATGGTATCACTGTGGACATAAAGAGAAGCAGTATTGAAGAAAGTTTATTTCAGAGATGAATAGAGTGATACCAGATGAAAGAAGACTTGTTCTCTAAGTAGAAAGTATTGCAAGGAAGTTTGAAAGAATCTGAAATGATTTAAAACTATTTAGAGACAGTTCTATATCTGTGTTTTAAAAGTAACTTCAGGAAGAAAGTTGACAAGTACAAGTTAAAGAAGAAATTGCTGTGCTATCATGTTGTGGAAAATTGGGCATTGAAGAGCAGTGAAGTATTCAACAAGGAAAGTTGATCAGTATTTCAACAAAAATCAAGTAAAGTGATCAAGAGTTCAATATGGGAAGATATAAAAGTCAATTCATTGAAATCATAAGAAGAATGTCATCTGTCTGTTGATCTATTCCCTGCAGGAAAAAATACAGATGCAAGTAGCTGTAGAGAGCTTCTTCATACTCCAAGAACACAGAATGAAAATATAATCAGAAGTTATTGAAAAGAATTTGAAGATTGTTGAGCAAGATCAGACTACGATGTCTTTAAACTATTGTTTCAGAGTTTAGACAAGAAGAAAAGTTAAGTAAGCAAAAGCTAATGATAATGCAGTTAGCCTTCATATAAAAGCAGTTAGTCATCTAGGCAAGTAACTGAAAGATTTAGTATTTGAGTTACAAGAGTCCTAAGCAAAATATAAAACTGTTTTAGTGTTATGGGTACTCCTGAGAAACTCTTAGTCCACAAAGACTGCAAACTATGAATATGGGTCTAAAGAGTATTTAGCAAGTAATCACAAGTATAAAAAGTCAGAAGGCAATCAGGCATACCTTTGTGATGAAAGTTGTCAAAAATTGATCAAGATAGTACTCAAGTATTTGCAAGTGGAAAAAGTCAGAAGGTTATCAAACACACCTCTGCAAAGAAAATTCTAGAAAGTTATCCTTCACATTGTCCTTCCTGATGTCCTATACATTTCCTCTGCCATCATTTGCCTTATTTCTGTTTCTGCTCTGTGCACTCATTCCAAGTACTCCATTTACTTCAATGACACCACCTGTTGGGTTACTATCAATAGCAGCACCAGGATTCTGTCTGGTACCCTTAGTTCCCATCATCTCTATGCCCTCACTGGTGGCCAAATCTCTGCTAATCATGCATACCATGCTGTATGCTTGCCCACTTTTCACACCTGGCATGGCTGATTAGGACATGCTAACTATCACACCATGCAGGAACTCTTACAAGGTAGTTATGCTAAAGGTACCATGGCTAATCTCTCTCTTTGGCCTGGGACATGTGATTATTGCATCATTGGCAAACAGACCCATATACCCATATCTAAGATTTGCTCAGGTGGGAAGGCAGGTAGGCATTTGGGGGTTGTCCACATTGATCTCATGAATTACCCTGAGCATGTCTCCATTAATGGAAACTGCCATGTCCTTACTATTGTTGATGATTATTCTTCTTATTGTTGATGTATCCCTTTATTATCCAAGTCTGCCACCTATAATGGATATCTTGTGTGGGAGCATGCTCACAAACTTGAGACATTCCTCAAAGTGGGAATTCTCAGATCAGACAATAGGGAACTTAAATGTTCTGGTCTTCAAGCCTGGTTCCATTCTTGTGGTACCATTCATCAGTTCACTGCACCATATACTTCTGCACATAATGGCTGTGTTGAACAAGTACATTGGATACTTATGGGTAAGGCTCAAGCTATGTGCTCTGCTTGCAGCCTTTCTGCAAGCTATTGGGATGAATTCATTCTCACTGCATGTTACCTTACAAATCACACTCCTGTCAAATCCCAACAGGGTTTAACCCCTTATGAACACTGGTACCACATTAAATCCAATCTCTCTCATCTTCAAGAGATTGGCTGTTGAGCATTTGCTCTCATTCAAAACACTTACAACCCTAAGGTATTTGACCATTCTATTGAATGTGTACTTATTGGGTACTTGCTTAATTCAAAAGCTTACCATCTCTTCCATTGGGACACCAGATATATTGTCACCAGTTTTCATGTCACCTTTATTGAATTGCATGAGGACACCAATCCTCCTATCCACCCACCAGTTCCTCCCTCTTCTAGCACTGCTTACCTTCCCCCTTCCTCCATTGACACATCTTCCCCTTAATCTGCCATCCCCTGCTGGTCTGGCCATGTTTGCCAACCATCTGCTCATTTTCATGACTCCTACACTTCATACACTGATATAGCCCTAAACCTGTCAGACCATGCTGACCCATGTTATCCTGCTGATCTGACCTCATACAGTGAGGCTATGCAATCAGCTGATGCTGAGCAATGGCAGCTTGCCTTGGAGGAGGAGTTTGCATCCCTACAGTGTATGGATGTCTATTGTTTTTGTCCCCTGATCCTCTGTTCCCCCTAGTTGCCATATTATGCAAGGATGTCCAATTTTCCACCTCAAACAGGATGTCACAGGACAACCAACCCATTTCAAGGCCTGTTATGTGTGCTGTGGCTACACAGCTATCTTTGGGCAGGATTATACCCAAACTTCTTCACCCACTGCCTGTCTGAAATCCTTCCATGTCCTTGCTCACCTTGGTGGTGCACTGAACTGGGAAATGGAACAACTTGATATTAAAACAGTGTACCTGAATGGCACTCTCTCTACCAATGAGATTTGCTACATGGATTAATCTGAAGGCTTTGCTGAGTGTGGTCATGAGGACTGAATATGGAAATTGCAAAAAGAACTCTATGGAATGAAGCAAAGTGGGTGTGTCTGGAACCAAACATTGCATAACAAGATGATTGAATGGCAATTCTCTCACCTTGCATGTGAGCACTGTATCTACTTCTGGTGTTCTCACAGCCAGACAGTTATTGTTGCCATTCATGTCAATGACTTCTTTCTCATTGGCAATTCCTCTGAAGCCCTCTCTACCTTCCACAACCAATTGCATCACACTTGGGACATCTCTGATGTTGGCCCTGCTTATTTCTGTGTTGACATTGAACTTGAATGTGATCAGGACAACTGACTGGTCCATTTCTCCCAAACAGTACTCATTGATTGTCTTGTCTCATAGTATGATCTCTTCGACACTTTCCCTGTTTCCACTCCAATGGATCCTGGTCTCCAGCTTTTCCATCCTACTGATTCCCCATTGACCAATGAGCAGGCAGCCCTTTCTTACCTTTCCTACTGATTACTTGCTGGCTTACTCATGTATTTCACCCTTGAAACATGACCTGACATTACTTTTGCTGTTCAACAACTCTGCTGCCACCTTGATTATTATCAATGTCACCATTGGGAAGCCACAAAATGTGTTGTGCAATAATTAAAGGGTACACAGACCCTTTGTCTCACTCTTGGGGGTAAATATCCTGCATGTCTCTTGGGGTACACAGATTTGGATTATGCATCCTGTGCAGCAACTTGCCACTCCATCAGTGGCCACTGCTTCTCCCTTGGTAGTGGCTTGATCTCTTGGTCAATGTGCCTTCAAAAGGCTGTCACTTTATCTACCTGCAAGATGGAATATGTTGCTGCTTGCAATGCTTCTCAGGAACTTATTTGGCTCTGCACACTGCTGACCTTGATTGGACATCCTCAACTAACTGTGACTCTGCTCCTCTGTGACAATCAAGGCAGCATTGCCCTCAGTGCAGACCCTTCTTTTCATGCTCACTCCAAATATATTGACATTCATTTTCATTTTTTACATGAACATGTTCATTGGCAGATGCTAAAACTACATTATATCCACTCTTGTGACAATCTTGCAGATGCTCTAACCAAGACCCTACCACACCCTGCCTTCCAAGATTGAATATCTTTAATGGATTGAATTCTTAGCATGACTTTAAAATGTTTTATTTCAGAGTTTTCAAAGGTAGTAATGCAAGAAGCTGCATAATCAAACTTCTAGGTTATTTTTCAGATATTCAGATATTCTTGTTCATTTAACAATCCACTACTCAGTTCTTAATTGAATTTGAGAATTGTTGAAGCAAGAGCCTGGTTGAAACATACCAGTATTCAAAAAGAAGCAAAAAGAATTATTCATCAATTTTCATCAAAATCACATGCTTACTTTGATGCATATTTTATTGGGATAATGAAATCTAAAAAGGGAATAGTAGAATAATAGGTGAACAAAGTGATTCCCCTCTTCTAGAAGAAGAAATTATCAAGTGATGAAGAATAACATAGGAATTCTAGGAATTCTACTTAAAAAAGAGTACTTTTTCAATGCCTTTCAAACCTTAGAGTTTCTTGACCTATGCCAGTTTTCTTTTCTTTTAGATATTTATTTCAGAATTTTAGAGCAGCAATGAAACTGTACTTCCAATAATGGGTTGAAGAAAAAGAGTATTCAATAAAAAAGACATTAGGTGATTTAAAGTCTTGCCCTTGAAGAGGAAATAGTGTTACAAATAACAAGTTTGCTAGCAGAAGAGTCATATAACAAAGCATGTGATTATAAGAATCCTATGCCTTACAAGGACAAACTCTAGAATATGGTTGAGTTGTTTCTTCAGAGCTTTCACTTGGGTTTGGGCACAGCTTATATAGTTGAATCTAGTATCTTAGATAATAGATGCATTTCCTGATCAAATCTCCAATGAATCTAATCTTGATCCAGATAAGGGTCAGATGTAATTGTGGCAGATTTCTAAATGGAATTTCCTTGGCCTTATGGCTAAGGGTATGGTTTAATCTCTATTAATCCTGAACTCTTTCTTCCATTCTACATGGCCTCTTTCTAATATATCCTTTTACTGCATGGCCCATTGGTTATACTCTTAGTCAGCATACCCTATATCCTATTACTATAGATAGATAGTTAGCCCTGCACTCTAATGATCCATGCACCATTCTGGACAGTATATAAGTAGGTAGTTCTTTGGTTAAGGCTCCCTAGCCTTAATTACCTGTTATTCATACCAGAATATCTGTTTCTCATACTGTCCTCTGCCAATACATGGGCATTCCAGGCAGTCTGGCTCCTTAGAGGTTTCTTCTTCCTCTAAGTTATTGTCATCCTCTATTCAATTCAAATCTGACACTGAATCTGTGCACACCCTTTCAAGGCTGGATACTGTTTAGGGTTAGAAAGTATTATACAGAGTCTAACACCATAACACAATCATATCTTGCCTTTGCCTCTATGCAAGCAAGGCATGATGTTGACTTGCCAGGGCTCATCTTGCACCCTAGTCCTCAGTCATCACATCTTTGACAAACTAGTCCCTTCTCTGCCCTTTTCTTGCCCTTGTCATTGCTTGACTCTACCTGGGCTTGGTAAAGTTTCTTTATCTAAACCAGAATTGTGTTTTAGGTTCTTGATAGCCTGATCAGTACTTACCCATCTCCAGACTGCCTCCACTACCTTCTCTGCCTCCTTTCTTCTCTTCTTCACCACCTTCTACATCTTCTTCACTCTCTTCCAAGTCTTCTTCTCCTTTCAGACTCTTTCTTGCCACTTTCACTCCACATACTTCATGTCACCAAGTTTCTTGTCATCCTTTATGTGCTCCTCAAGGCACTCATTAGACCAAGTATAAATATTAGTGAATAAAGACATAAGGGCAGAAAGTTGCTTGGGCAGTCTCTGCTGAAGTGGTAACTTTTTATGGGCTTATAGCCAATCAAACCCCAATGCTCACTTTGACTGATTACTAATGCAATTGGGTGTTTAAGTGGCCTTTAAGGGTTCAGGCCTCAAGAGGGGAATACTATAATATTCCATGCCAATGAGTCAACTCTGCTTTGTCTCTGTTATAGTTCACTTTTTCATTTTTCTGATCATGTGACTTTATCTTATCTTTCCACGTGGTTATCTAATCTTTTATCTTATCAGGTCATGTGATGGGTCACATGACAGGTCTAGACCCAGGGCATAGGGTTAGCCTCATGTTTTCAGACCATTTTTCATTTCCACCTTTCTTCCATTTCAGAAGCCTCATTTCCTTTAGCCAATTGGCTATTCTCATGAGTGCTTCTCTTCCATTTGATGGTGCCTCAGGGTCTATGGGAATTCTCCCATCAGGGTCTTGGTCCATGCACCATTCTAAACCATATAAATACTGTAGCATTAGCATGTCTCAAGCCCCAGTTTTAAGCACTTGTATCTTTATTGCAGGTGGCCTCACTAGTGGCTCCTTTTTCTATATCATCTTTGCCTTACCCTTGATTGGGTTGTGTTTTGTCTCATCACATATCATTCAAAATCAACACCATAACACTTGCTCAAGACTACACATACCAGTCAAGGGCACTCTTCACAGAAAAAACATTTTAATGATAAAAGAATATGCTTGGGGGCATGAGGAGAAATTAGCTGAGTTCATTGTCAAAGCAATCGCAGGGTTCTCAAACAATCAGTCCAGTCAAGAATCTTTTCAGAAACAATTTGACAACTTTGAGCAACAAACACTTAAAGACTTTAAGGAGAAGAGAGGCCATGATAGGAAAGTAGCCATCACTTCCAGGCTTTGAACTCTTTGCCCTTCCTGCTCCCTCAAAACCATTTCACATGTTCCAGAAACTGTAGCCAACCATGTCCACCGCCAGCAATTACTCCTCTTCTATCAAATTAGGGTCAATCCTTTCCAAGCACCCAGACCCTATCCCAGACCCCAACCAAGAACTCCTCCTATTCCCTTCCCCAGAACCCTGACCCCAGTCCTTATTCCAAAGTCTGAGCCCAGTCCCGAACCTGAGAATTTCCAATATAAGTACGGATCTTGGAGATTTGATGTGGCAGTTGGTGGAAGGATTTACAAAGATGAATGGATCAAATTTGAAGAAGATCTCTGACCCAGGGAAATGGAATGGAGATAAGAAGGATTGAAGAAAATGGTTTGTTTCAATGTTGGTCTGGCATGCAGAGCAAAAGTGGAAGAACAATAGAGAACAGACCACTGCAGTACTTTCTTGTCTAGAAGGAAAAGCTGCAGGATATGCACAAATCACATATGAGAAGTATATCAATAAGGAAACAGAGTTGGATAGGAATGGGGATGAATTAGGGGTAAATGCTTGGCCAAATTATGGTGGCATTGCAAGGGAGCTATGTGCATATTTTCACATTGATGAACTAGCTTACAAAGCATTGAAGAAGTTGGAGTCTCTGAGGCACAGGGGCTCTATAGATGAATACTTCCAGGAGTTTGAAGTGTTGAGGGTAGACACAGGGGTCAGTGATGACCATGCATTAAAATTAATGAGGATCCAGGTACAGCACTGGGTTTATTAACAGGTCTGCATGCAAGGCATGGCAGAAACATTAGTGGAGTTCATACAAGCAGTACAAAGAATAGGTCATTTGTTTGAGCAAATGGCTGTTGAGCATTCTGCTCCAGCATTTGCTCCAAGGTACAATGCTCCATGTGTTCTCCCTCCCTCCAATTTCTTTACCCCCTGTTACAACCCCCCTCCCCAATTCACAAATACCAGTGTTCAACTCAGAAGAGAAGCTCCTATGGATGTTGATTGTCAGGGAGCTGCACAAGTCTGCATGTGCTATAGCTGCAGAAAACAAGGTTACTTTGCATGTGAATGCAAAGGAATGTTTAATCTGGCCACACCAAGGCCTTCAAACAACTTCAGCAAGGGTCCTTTGGGACAACAAGCAGCTCCACAGCAACAATGAGCACAATATATCCAACTGGTGAAATTTTCAGAGTTTTCACCTCCTGATGCAAAGGGTTGGCAGTTGGCTGAACCAGTAGCACTTGGGCCAGTATACAATATGGCTGATGCAGCTAGATTCACAGAAGTCCCTGCAGCATCATGGGGCACAATGGAAGAGGCTCAAGCCTATTTCCAGGATGTATTTGAGTCAGAAAGGAAGCAGAAAGAAGCTTCAGGAAAAGACTAAGGGATTTGGCAAGGCTAGTAACTGTAGTCCCAGTATGTTCAAATTTGTTTTCTTCTTCATTTAATGTTCGTACTATGAAATGGAAAAAACCATTTCAATCTGTAACAGTGTCTCTATTGAGTGTGGCCCTGGACATAGGGTGCTTAATTCCATCTGAAAAGATTAATGGACATTTATTTGCAATAGGAAGCGAAGAAAGAAAAGATCTAGCCAAACTATTTAATTGAAAAGAACAAGATGAATTGGGTGTAAATATTAAAGTGGATGGAGAAGTACAAGGAAAAAATGGACTTAAAATGGAATCATGCAGTTTAACCTTTGCCATTGTTGACTCAGAAGCATCCATTACTTTTATAGATCAAAAGTTCATATGGAAACATGAACTATATGAAAAAGATCTACCCAAGACATTAAAAGTATACAATGCAGATGGAATCAAAGGCAACATAGGAAGAATCACACACTATGTGGTAATTTATATCTCTATAAAAGGAAAAAATGGAAAATGGCATTGAGAATGTATTAACACTTATGTTTCCTCCTTGGGGAATTTGGATCTACTTATAGGTTACAATTGGTTCACAAGACATAACCCAGATATAGATTGGGTCAACAAAACAATTGATTTTCCTAGGTGTTCTTTTAATTGTGAAACTCATTTGATTTCTAGATGAGTAACAGTGGAGGAACAAAGTCAATTGAAAAAGGAATTGCCTAAAGAATTGTGAAAGTTTATCACAGTCTTCTCACAACACGAATTAGAATAAATGCCAACAAGAAAACCATGGGATCATGGAGTGGAGTTAAAAGAGAATTTCATTCCAAAGAAAGGACACATCATTCTGCTAGTGCAAGCCAAAATAGATGAAGTAAGAAGTTTTATCAACAAAGAAATGAAGAAAGGGTACATACAATCTTCAAAATTGCCTCAAACTTCACCCATTTTCTTTATTAGCAAAAAGAATGGTGGGAAATAAATGGTGATAGACTATCATTATCTTAATGAATTCACCATAAAAAACAATTATCCTCTTCCCTTGATTTTGACACTAATTGATAGGTTAAACAGAGCAGATTTATTTACTACTCTAGATCTGTGCTGGGAATACAACAATATTCACATGAAAGAAGGTGACAAGTGGAAAGGGGCTTTTACTATGCCCATTGGATCATATGAGCCTTTGGTAATATATTTCAGGATGTATAATTCCCTGAGTACATTCTAGGCTATGGTAAATGATATTTTCCATGACATGTGGGAACATGTGGTCATCTATATAGATGATATCATGATCTTTACCAAAGGAAAGACCAGATTGCAACATCTTGAAATAGTTGCAGAAGTTTTAGGTCATCTTCATGACCACAACCTCTTCTTAAAGCCATCAAAATGTCACTTTGCTCAAACTCAAGTAGATTATTTGGGCATGGTTGTATCTAAAAAGGGAGTACAAATGCAACTCAACAAGACTAGTGCCATTCAGAGTTGGTCTATTCCGAAAACAGTCAAACAAGTTCAAGCTTTCCTTGGCCTAGCAAATTATTATCAGTGTTTTGTACCAAATTTTGCTGATATTGCCAAACCCCTCAATACCCTTACAAAGAAGGATACTCCATTTCTCTGGACAGCTGCTTGCATGGTAGCATTTGTTCATCTCAAGGAAATTCTTACCTCTGAACCCCTTCTTTGCTATCCTAATTCCTCTAAACCTGTTCATGTAGAAACAGATGCTTCAGATGTCGCCATCAGAGCAGTTTTATCCTATCAAAATAAAGATGGGTTTTGGTGACCTGCTGCATATATTTCTCATTCTTTGGATGAATCAGAATGCAACTATCCTATTTATGACAAAGAATTATTGGCTATCATTCAGGCACTCAAGGATTGGTGTCATTATTTAATTGGCAGAGACTTTTTTGAGATCTGGACAGATTACAAGAATCTCAAATACTGGAAATGGCCTCAAGATCTGTCATCTTGTCAAGCTCAATGGCAGACTGTTTTAGCCAAATTCAATTTTAAATTATGCTATAAACTGGGTTCTTCTAATGGACGAGCTGATGCACTCTCCAGAAGACAGGACCATTTTGATAACAAACCAGACATTAATAAACAAATTGTTATGCTTCCTGCAGATGTTTTTTAATGTGTACTTTCTCTTTCTTCTTCTTTTTTCCCTCATATTCAGCAAGCATCAGTGGACTTACATCTTCCTTCCCACTGGTGTTATAGTTCAGAACAACAAGTTTATTTAAATGATCAAAAACAAATTTTTGTTCCAGAAGAGCTACATACTGAAGCTCTTAATTTATTTCATTCTTCACCTCTAGGTGGTCATGCTGGTCAAGGTCACACTAGCCGGCTTTTATCTTGTTATTATTATTGGCCAGGTCTCCATGAAGATATAGCACATTTCATTTCTCATTGTTCTACATGCACAATGTTCAAGGGATCAGAAATGGTCATTCCTGTTCATCCTCTTCCTACTGCTTCTTTTCCATGGGAAGATATTTCGGTGGACTTTATTACCAGACTTCCAATTTCTAAAGGTTTTGATGCTATTATGGTTGCAGTGGACAGGTTTTCAAAAGAAGTTGTTTTTATTCCTTGTCTTTCTTCTCTTTCTTCTCTTTACATTGCAGAACTTTTCAGGGATCATGTATGGTCCAGACATGGACTTTCTAGCACTATCATTTCAGATCAGGAACCACAATTCATATCGGAGTTTACAAAATGGTTAAATAAAATTCTGCAGATCAAGCAGAAGTTATCAATGGCATATCATCCTAGAACAGATGGGCAAACAGAATGGATCAATTGGGAATTAGAGCAATATCTGAGGAACTTCATTGCAAAATGGCAGGATACTTGGGCAGATTGGCTCAAAATAGCAGAATATCATCATAACAATTCATATTTGACTTCTACAGACACACCGCCATTTAAAATAACAAAAACATATCACCCACAGCTTGGTTTTGAGCCACCCACATCAGAAAATCTGTTGTCTCATTTCTTATGAGACATGTCCAAATCATTCAAAGAAGTTAAGAAAGCATTGAAAAAGACAAAAGAAAAAATGGAGAAACAGAATAAGCAAAGCATGCCAACATATCAAAAAGGCCAGCAAGTTCTGTTATCTACCAAGAATTTAATGCTTCCCTATCCCTCTAAAAAGCTTATCAAGAAGTGAATCAGACCTTTTGAGATTCTAGAGATTATTTCACATGCAGTTTGTTTGCGGTTATCCAAAACAATGTGGATTCACCCTACAATTAATATATCTCAAATCAAACCATATCTTCCATCCCTTTATGGTCAAGATATTCTCACCCCAGATTCTATTCTTATTACAGAGAAAGGTCATAAAGAATATGAGGTGGATCATATTGTGGATTCTCGAGTTTGCAAAGGAAAACTCAAATATCTGGTTCATTGGACTGGATATGATGATAATGATCATACCTGGCAAACTAAGGATGATTTAGCCAACTCACCAGATCTCATTAACAAATTCCACAAGCTTCATCCCTCTGCCCCTTATCGTCTTTTTACCACAGACCTTACCTTTTTCTGTTCTTTATTCTTGCTATATGAAAACCACACTGTCAAATCTCCTTTATTCATATCTCATCTGGAATCCTCAATTTAAAAAGGGGGTAGTGTTATAGTTTGCTTTTTCATTTTTCTGATCACATGACTTTATCTTATCTTTCCACATGGTTATCTAATCTTTTATCTTATCAGGTCACATGATGGGTCACATGACAGGTCTAGACCCAGGGCATAGGGTTAGCCTCATGTCTTCAGACCATTTTTCATTTCCGCCTTTCTTTCATTTTAGAAGCCTCATTCCCTTCAGCCAATTGGCTATTCTCATGAGTGCTTCTCTTCCATTTGATGGTGCCTCAGGATCTGTGGGAATTCTCCCATCAGGGTCTTGGTCTGTGTGCCATTCTGAACCATATAAATACTGTAGCATTAGCACATCTCAAGCCCCAGTCTTGAGCACTTATATCTTTACTGCAGGTGGCCTCACTAGTGGCTCCTTTTTCTATATCATCTTTGCCTTACCCTTGATTGGGTTGTGTTTCATCTCATCACATATCATTTGAAATCAACACCATAACAGTCTCCAGTACAACTCCAGTTGTTTTTAGACTTCTAAGCTATGTATTTTCTGGTTCCCTTTATCTCCATCCCATTCTATCTAATGTTGATTACAACCTTACCTACATTAACTCCATGCCATTCTGATACAACTCTATAGTTCCTCCAATCTCACTTTCTATTCCTATTTCTTTCTTCCTTGCCTCTGTCTGTCATCATTTAGTTTCAGTTTAACATTATTTGACATTATCTTCCCTGACATTTTCATTCATATCCAGGTTACATTGGCACCTGCTTTACTTATGAAACAACTTCTTTTACATTTCTGTTCCTTCTTTAAATAATCTACTTTTCTAAGATATAAGTACAGTAGCTCTGTATCTTGTACTTCAGTTTGAATATTGACCATAACACAATGTTATGATTATTCTTGATCTCCTCTTTAACCTCATAACTTAATGTTGTATCTTGCTCTGAGTCTCATGACTTGTCTTATAACATAATGTCATATCTCTCAGTAAAAAGTCTTATAACTTACCCTAAACTTCTAACCCCCTTTTAGCCCCTCCATAAATTGGGGCACCTAGTACTAGTATAAGAATGCATCACACAAGATAAAGCCAGGTCCTGTCCTCTCTGAAGTTATCCAGAGTACTCCTGGAGTATATTGCAGTTTATAACATATTGTTATGGTGTTGATCTTCTATGTGATGCTTTCTAACCCTAAACAGTGTCCAGCCTTGAGAGAATGTGTTACATCTGTAACATTCGCCACTGAAGAGTCACATGACCAGCACGTGACTGTGGGACTTCATTGCCAAACAAGGATAAACCCTAGGTTATGGTTAAGTTGATTATTTATGATATTCCTTGTGGGTCAGAGCACAGCTTATGGTTGGATCTAGTATCTCCAGATAATAGATGCATCTCCCGATTGGATCTCTGATGAATCTGGATCTCGATCTAGATGAGGGTCAGATTGGATCATGGCAGATCTCTAGATGGGATCTTTTCGGCCTCATGGTTGAGGGCATGGTTTGATCTCCACTGTCCATGACTTCTATTTATATTTAGAACCCCTTCCCTTCCATTCTCGCATAGCCTCTCCTACATCCCTTATCCATATGGCCCATTGGTCATATTCTCAGTAAGCACGCCCTATGCCCAATTCCCATATTTAGTATTGTGCTGGACAGACTTGTGGTCTGTGCACTCAGTAGTTTAGTATATATAGGTAGTTACTGTTGTCTCAAGACCCTCAGTCTTGAGCACCTGTTCTATCACCTGTTTAATGGAACATGGTTGGCTTCTCGTACTCCTGGCTTGATTCTCTCATTCTTATCGTTGCCATTCCTTTATTCATTATCACCGTCACAACAACAAGCCAGCCCCTACATTAGGGTTACCGACAACCTTAATAGTCACCATCATCGTATCAGAAGACTGGCCCAAACACTAGGTCAATGTCACTCCCATCTGATTACCCTGTTGTTGTTTGAAGCATAGACCATAACACTTGCTCAAGACTACCCTTACTAGTCTTCGGGCATATAGAGAAAACGAACCCGGTGAAGGCCTCCCTCTTTTTGGGCTTTTATGTCACACAGATATTCAGCAAACCATTGAAGGCCTCACTCCTTGGGCTTTCATTTCAGATATTTAACGAGAAGATATGTGGACCTTGATAAGTTCTTAAACTGTCTAGGACCTGAGTACATCGTTAAAACTACTTTGGTCTTTTGGATGAGAGATCAGGTTTGGGACCTTGATATGTCCTAAAACTGTCACTTGACCTAAGCAAGTCGTTAAAAGGTTTCGGACACAGTGGATGCTGGTTCATTAGGAAGCTAAGCATCTTGTCAAATGCTTCGGTGCCCTTTTGGTGTCGTTAGATATGGGCACATCGTTAAAAGGCCACTATGGATCTCGGGCATATCCTTAAAAGGCTCCTTCCTTCCCCTCTCCCCTTTGTTTATGGGTGTCATATAACCCTTGTCACCATTACCACAGAACACAGGAAAATCAAAGTAGCCAAACCGTCATAAAAGCCAGATCGTCACAAGCTGGAGTCTATCGTTTAACCGAAATATCAGAAGAAAGAAAAGAATCACGCGCAATACTGTAGTTGTGGGTGCACACTTGAAACCCTCATATAGATGTGTACACTGAAGAAAGAGAAAAGAATAACTGTTAACCAAAAATCAGTAACCTCTGGAGTATTCCTCTGGTAGAAAGAAACAACGTTGAATAATGTCGCCTAACCACAGTCTATCATTTAACTGGCAATCGAGAAGAAAGCACATACCATCGTTTTAGGTCTTAGGCAGAAGCTCTTAGGCTTTGCTGCTGTTTGGAGTTTTTGTTTACAGATTGATTATCGTTTTCAGGAGTTCGTCAAACCGCAGGGTCAATAACCATCTAGGAGTTTTACAGTGTCTCATAACTGTCGGTATGAATCGGCCAATTGGTGAACCGAGAAGTTCTAAAACTAAAGTAAACCGAAGAACGAAGATTCAGATTGTCAAAATGAAAGTTCAGTGAAGTTGATCATGAAAACCTTGGATGAGGAAGATCGAAACAAGACCAAGAACAATCAAGATGAGAAAAGTTTTCATTTCAGGTTGAACAGACCACAACGTCTATAAACTAGGTTGGACCATGATGTCGTTAAACGAAGAAATCGCTGTATCTGGAGAACGATGTCAAGACTAGAGAAGAAGATCGATGACCATGACTAGGTCAATATTACCTTGCAGTGTAACCAACCATTCTGTTGAGATCTAGGAGGATATGAGATGGTTTACTCTAATTGAAGTCAAGACAGTTTAATATCCAGGTACCAAGAGTCCGAAATGACAGAAAACTATCAAGTAGATGAAATCAGACGAAAGTGATTGAGCCTCAGCTCTCACAAGTAGACAGGAAGTAATCAAAAGACAAGGAAGTCTCTGAGTATGCAGACAAAAGGGTTAAAAACCAAGTAGACGCAGAAAAGAGCAACATACAGTTCTGTGAAGAAGAATCCGAGAAGAATCCGAGAAGATCAATGATAATGACAAATCAAGCGTAACCATTCGTAGAAGATTTGAAGGAGATTTGAAGGTTCACTCTTGGAGGATTTCAAAGGTTTTTATTTGCAGACATAGGAAATCAAACAAAGAAAGAGTCAGGAGAATCTAGCAGGAAATTTGGGTGGTTCAATCCATTGAGTAACCAAATGAAGATTGTTAAAGAAGTCTATTCGCTAGAGGTCACCCCTGAAGAGGGGATGATGACAAATTCCAAGTTTGGTTTTATCAGACAAATATTTGGCCATGGACATGAAGAGAAGTGGCTAGTATCTGAAAAGCAGATCGAAGAAAGTTGTATCCGAAATGATATAAAACTAAGCTTGCAGTTCTACATCTGCATTATCAAAAGTAATCTTACAGGAAGAAAATCGTCAAGTACATCGTTGAAGAAAAATGCAGCGCCATGCTTTGTTTGGATTCATTTACTGGGCATCAAAGAGCGAAAGTATTCAATAATGGAAAAACAATTAGTATTCCGCAAGGATCCATTTACAAGAATTTCAATCAAGAAGCTTAAATTGAAGAAGATAGGAAAGTTGCTGAGTTTTCATCATTGGAAACGCCGTCTGTCCACCTGATCTATTCCCTGCAAGAAATGATAGTGGAGTCAGTAGCTGCAGAGAGTTCCCTTATACCCAGAGGCAAAGCAACAATCCGAAGTTAATCGAAAGAGTTTCAAGAAAGAAGTTTTTCAAGGATCGGACCGAGACATCCTTAAACTATTGCAGTCCTAAGCATGACAGTAAACTGTTTTGGTGTTATGGGTTATCCTACGAAACCCTTAGTCCGTAATGACTTAAAACTATTTACAGTGTATTTGTACCAGCTTATTTATTGAAGACCGGCAGCCTGGTTGAAACATACCAGTTATTTATTGAAGAGCAAGAAGAATATAGTTGCAAATCATTCAAAATTGTCAAATTTTTTTCTGAGAGCTAATCATTTCCAAATCGCATGCTCACTCTCGTGTGTATTTCTTCGGGATGAAGAAATCTGAAGAGGGGATAGTAGAGAATAGGTAAACATAGTGAACACCCCTCTTCTAGGCAGCTCTTTTAGGAAGACGAGTAAGACGAGTCAATGAGTCAATGACGAAGAGCAACTTTCAAGAATAATATTTTTCGTGCTTTTCAAAACGGACAGTTTTTCTTTTCTTTTCTATTTTATTCTTTAGACATCGGCAAGACCGTACACCAATGATGGGTTTCAAGACCTTATATGAAAAGGCACCAAATCAGGCGATCCAGGAGTCTCGCCCCCTGAAGAGGGGATAGTGTTACATCCATAACATTTGCCACTGAAGAGTCACATGACCAGCACATGACTGTGGGACTTCATTGCCAAACAAGGATAAACCCTAGGTTATGGTTAAGTTGATTATTTATGATATTCCTCATGGGTCAGAGCACAGCTTATGGTTGGATCTAGTATCTCCAGATAATAGATGCATCTCCCGATTGGATCTCCGATGAATCTGGATCTCGATCTAGATGAGGGTCAGATTGGATCGTGGCAGATCTCTAGATGGAATCTCCTCGGCCTCATGGTTGAGGGCATGGTTTGATCTCCACTGTCCATGACTTCTATTTATATTTAGAACCCCTTCCCTTTCATTCTCGCATAGCCTCTCCTACATCCCTTATTCGCATGGCCCATTGGTCATATTCTCAGTAAGCACGCCCTATGCCCAATTCCCATATTTAGTATTGTGCTGGACAGACTTGTGGTCCATGCACTCAGTAGTTTAGTATATATAGGTAGTCACCATTGTTTCAAGACCCTCAGTCTTGAGCACCTGTTCTATCACCTGTTTAATGGAACATGGTTGGCTTCTCGTACTCCTGGCTTGATTCTCTCATTCTTATCATTACCATTTCTTTATTTATCGTCACCATCACAATGACAAGCCAGCCCCTATATTAGGGTTACCGACAACCTTAATAGTCACTGTCATCGTATCAGAAGACTGGCCCGAACACTAGATCAATGTCACTCCCATCTGATTACCCTGTTGTTGTTTGAAGCATAGACTGTAACAGAATGTGCAGATTCAGTATTGGTTTTAGTTGGAAAGAGAGAGTAATAATGACTTAGGGGAGGATTAACCCTAAGGAGCCAGACTGGCTGGAATGCCCATGTATTGGCAGAGGATGATATACAGTATAACAGGTGATTAAGGCTGGAGAGCCTTAATCAAGAAACTACCTACTATATATACTGTCCAGAATGGTGCACAGACCATCAGGGCTCAGGGTATAGATATTAAATATAGTAATAGGGCATAGGGTGTGCTTACTGAGAGTATGACCAATGGGCCATGTGGTAAAGGGATGTATCAAGGGAGAGACTATGTAGAATGGAAGTCAGGATTCAGAATAAGCAGAGATTAAATCATGCCCTTAGCCATAAGGCCAAGGAGATCCCATCTAGAGATTTGCCATGATCAGATCTGACCCTCATCTAGATCAAGATCCAGATTTATCAGAGATTATATCAGGAGATGCATCTGTTATCTAAGATGCTAGATCCAACCATAAACTGTGCCTAAACCCCAGGAGAATACTCTGATAGACAACTTGACCATATCCTAGGGTTTATCTTGTTTTGGCATTAAAGTCTCATGGTCACATGCTTGTCATGTGACTCTTCTGCTAGCAAACTGTTTATTCATAACACATATAGTAACTTTATAAATTGATTTCATATTTAGATTTTCCATAGTAAACAAAGTGTACTATTATAACATGTGGGAATTTTGCTTAGACAAAAAAAGATAAAAGATAGTGCTTAATCTTGGCTACAAGATAACATTTGAATTGTGTAATTTAATGTAGTAGCTATATAGGTATGTCCATTTCAAGATGAGAACCTTATAAAATTAGTTTATGTACTTTTAATTATAGAAAAAATACTTGAATATAATTAGTACTTAATTAGCCTTTTTATTTTAACTCTATTCTATATATAGTGACTCAAAAAGTTAATCCAATATTTAGCACTTTTTTAATGTTTATAAAATAACTTTATGACAAAAACAAATACAGCTAAAGTGTAAGTTAATGACTAATAGTAGTTGATCAGGGCTACATGACAATACCTGAATTATACAATTCTGATCAAAATTAATCAAGATATGGATAATTTAAAACAGGAACTCATTGAATTAACTATTTTGCTATGCAACAGAAATGCATAAACAGCCTAATGGCAATGCACACAGCCTATTAGGCAGTGTTTAATAGCCACAGGGCAGTGCATCCAGTGCTATATAACCACATTCAATGCCCCCACAACTCTATAATTCACTATATATCTTATCTTTTCTGCTTAAAAGGAAAATATTCTTTCTTTGGCTTTTTATAGCTCTTTCACTCACTCTATTGCCCAGCAAACTGGTCTTGGCAAGTCTACTATTATCAGAACTCTTCATAATATCCTTTCCAATCACCAAATGCCCTTTTTTGATTATCTCTCCAAGCTTTTCTCTATAGATCAATATTCTATTTGCTTACAAATTAGAACTGGCAGGGCTGCCAATGCTGTCCAGGATATTAACAATATCAACACCATCATTCTCCATCCAGTCACCTCTCAAACTATCAGGAATGTTCTCAAGAAATATTTATTCAAGGCTATGGTAAAAAAGAAAAAGCCCTTGACTAGTACAAGGCATAGATAGAGAAGGTTGGCCTTTGCTCTGAAGTATAGAGAGTGGACTAAAGAACTGAAAAAGAATAGTTTGATCAGATGAGATTAAAATCAATAGGTTTGAATCAAATGAAAGGTAGTGGATCTGAAAAGAGGAGAAAGAGGTGTTAATTTAAAAAAAGGTGCAAGAAACAGTTAAGCATAAAGGTGAAAACATCAAAGTATAGGAATATATGGAATAGAATGGAGTAGAGTATCTTGCAGAGATTAAGAAAAAAATGAATGCTAATCAGTATGTGTCAATTTTAGAGAACCACATACTGTCTAGCCTGGAGGAAAGTGAAATTTCTGAAGAGAAGATAATTTTTCAGCAGAACAATAATTCAAAACATACTTCAAAAAAGGCCCAGAAATAAATAGAAGACAATAATATCTCTCTTCTGAACTGGCCTGCAAAATCTCCAGATATCAGTTCTATTGAACATCAATGGCTTCATTTCAAGAAGGAGCTGACCAAGTATGAAAGAATATCAAAAGAGATTAAAGAGAGTAGTGTTATAATGTACTTTTTCACTTTTTACTTTTTTGGCATTTTCTTCTCACCACTGTAGCTCTTCACATGGTCACATCACATGACTATTTCAGATCTTTACCTTTTTCACACTTTCATATCTTCACATTTTACATCCTCACTATTTCATTTCTTTACATGTCACAGGTCTAGAGCAATCTAGATTCTGATGTCATGCCTTATTGTTTCCTGATGTATTTCTAGGTCCCCACTCTCTTTATGCTATTGATCTGCCTACTGTACATTATTTAGGGCCAGCACCATTTACATGGTCTGTGTGCATTATGTAGCAATATAAAAGAAGGTCAGCTTAAGTTTGGGTTTTTCCAGTCTTGTGCACTTAAATCCTCCAGTTCTACAAGTTCCTTGGCTCTTACTCTTTCTCTATTATCCTTGCCTAGTTCTTGTGTCTCTAAGTTCAAAGACACTATCCAGGATCAGTTAGCACACACCAAGGCTAGGTGTTTAGGTTTAGATCAATGCATCTGTTTGTTGTGTTTCAAGTAGAAAAAGTGTGAGATAATATTTTATTAGAGATATGTCAGAATTTGATTGAGAGTATGCCCAGAAGGTTGGAAGCAGTGACCAAGGCCAAGGGAGGCCATACAAAGTACTAAGATACACAGTTTATGCATTTCTGTTATCTAGCAAAATAATTGACCTGATGAGTCCCTGTTTTAAATTATTCATATCTTGATTAATTTTGATCAGAATTGTATAATTTATGTATTGTTATGTAGCCCTGATCAACTACTATTAGTCATCAACTTACACTTTAGCTTTATTTGTTTTTGTTGTGGAGTTATTCTATAAACATTGAAAAGTGCTGAATATTGGGTCAATTTTTTAAGTTACTGTACCATGTTAAAATTAAATATTGCAATAATTATGAAGATTACTGTATCTTTGTAATTTCAAGGCTAAATTACATAAATCTTGAATTATCTGATAGCTAAAAACAAATTGCATATTTTATTCCATCAAAACAAAGTAATATCTCCATGCTTTAATACTTTATTTTTCTAATATTACAAAATAGCCAAATATTGCAGTAGTTTTTAAGATTACTGTATATTCTACTTTACCAAAGCAAAGTTTAATTCCTTCATGTGTTTGCAGTGTACTTTGCATACTATATTAGAATTAGATATTGCAATTGTTTTATTGCTTGCTATAAGCTTCTTATTATATACTTGCATATATAATATGTTTATCTGCATTAACAAACTTGCACACATTCAAAAGCATTATAAACAATCACTACATTTGAATTGCAACCTTGTTATCAATCATACTTCTATGCTAGTCTGTTTAGACTATATTTATAATCTACAAACTATATTATTTTATATAATTTAATAATTTCAGCTGCTTACATTTTAAAGTTCCAAATTATGGCATTCTGTTTCTATAATGTAAAATAAAGTTAATGTAAAGAGCCATAACTTTACAACATACTCAAAGAGTACTGTGAAATAAAACCTATAATAAGCTTTGCTTTTTTCTTCTCATTACTGGTAGTAGCATAGTTAATAGAAAGCTGATCTACTCTGTTTGATATTTGAATAGGCAACTTAGATGCTTTATATCTTTCTATTGCCAGAGAAAAGGCATCCTTATAGTTATATTGGGCAAGAGTAAAGAAATATTGAAAAAGTAATAAAATTTCTGTAAAATATATGTGTGTGTATTATTAAAATTAGAATTTTATTGACTTACCAATTCCATATTGAAGAACCTTCTGTCATGTACTAGCTTTTCTGTTAATCTAAAATAAATAATTTAACTTAATCTTTATATATATATATACCAT
>JBBPKN010000613.1:0-33425 GCA_038089275.1 Pulveroboletus cf. rosaemariae
GATACAAAACTACAGTACTTATACCTCAGCAAGGCAGAACTATCTAGGAGTGTAACAAAGTGAGACAAGTGCAAACTCAGAAGCAAAGCAGATGTCTAGATATCTAGGAAACAAATGGAGATGTCAGGGAATACAATGTCCAATCATGTCAGACTGAAACTGAAGGGTGACAGGATGAAACAGGGGGAAGCATGAAACAGGAATGGAACAGGAATAGTAACAATGCTGGTAATGATAACTGAGACCAGGAATGGTAATGGAGTTATACCAGGACAGTCCAGAGATGATAAAGGGGAACTAGGGTAGTACTTAACTGGAGCAGAGATAGACTAGAAGCAGAATGGGGCAGAGTGGGAGCAGAAGCCTGGGGGAGCATATTCTGCTGAGGGGCAGGAAGTGTACATGTGTAGCTGGGGGAGACTGGAATGGTGACAGGAGGCCAGAGTTGCCTGGAGGGGAGTCAGAGGGCTAGAGTAGCTTACTAGGTACAAAGACCAATTGTAAGCCAGGTTAGAATGGGGTTGGAGTTGGGTTGGAGGTCCAGGATATGACAATATCATAGATAGCAGAGTTGATGAAAAGATAAAACTGGACCATGTCCAGCCAGGTCTCAGCCTTAGTTCTATCACTGTCAAAGTGCTCTGGGACACTGAGGCAAAGTTCCATTGGCTTGGTGAAGAAGGAGGTGGATTCCAACATGGTAGCAGTGGTTGATGAGGGTCAAGGAAGGGTAAACACTGGTTAATGTTGAATGGAAGTAGAAAAAAGTGGAGTCAGAATATGAGGGATTTGTAATAAAGAAGAAAGTTCATGTGCTAGGTCACAATCTTCTTGTACTTCTTCCTGGGAAGGAACAAGGGTATGTGTAAGTGTGTTTTCTAATATGGAAGGGCATTTCAGAGATGAGGGGTTCTCAGATTCCAAAGTGGATTTGAGAGAGTCTGAGGTCAAAGCTCTAGGCTCACCCCAGAGGGAATCAAATAGCAAAGGTTGTTTGAAAGAAATGGTGAAAGGTAGTCTGTAGTGATGGCAGCTGCAAGTAAAATATACTACTTCTTTTGTTATGCTAGGCCTGGATAGGAACTAACATAGATCTTGCTGGCAAGAAAAAGGGAGACTTTACTGAAGGTAAGTCTCATGAACAAGGAGTAGGTGTCATATTCCATATCTCCAACCCAATTCTGACCCCATTTCAATCTGGCTTATGATTGGTCCTCTATCTAGTAAGCTACTCTAGCCCTTTGACTTCCCTTCAGGCAACTCCAGCCCTCTGTTACCATTCCAGTCCATACCAGCTACATATGTACACTTCCTGCCCCTTCATCAGTATATGCTCCCCCAGCCCTCCACTCCTGCTCCACCCTATTCCATTTTTAGTCTATCTCTGCTCCAGTTAAGTATCACCTTAGTATCATTTTGTCATCTCTGGACCATCCTGGTATAACTCCATTACCATTTCCACTCTTAGTTACTAATTACCATTATTGTTACTATTCTTGTTCCATTCCTGTTCCTTGCTTCCCCTTGTTTCATCCTGTCACCCTTCAATTTTAGTCTGACATGATTGGACATTGTCTTCCCTAATATCTCCATTTGTTTCTTAGATATTTAGATATCTGCTTTGCTTCTGAGTTTGCACCTGTCTCACTTTACTATACTCCTAGATAGTTTTGTCTCTCTGAAGTATAAGTACTGTAGTTTTGTATCTTGTACCTCAGTATAAATATCAATATAAATACCTCCTTGTCTTTATTCTCACTCTGCTTGAGCCCTTGAGCTCACTTTGACCTTCCAGGTTACTCCAGAGAACCTCTGGGATTAAGCAATATCCTTAAAGGAGTTGTAAGGTCCCACCCCCATGACTAGGCTTGACTCTCCTTGTCCTGCCTATCCCTTTTGTTGAGCACCAAGACAGTTCTCTTTCCCACCTCTGACATTTATGTAAATCAGAACACTGGAAAGTGCAAGGGCACATCACATAAGGTGAAGCCAAGTTCTGTTTAATCAATGAAATCCTTTCTAGATTCCTTCAGTGTCAAGGATTTCATTTAGAAAGGAACTGGTTTTAACAGCATATTCCTACTGGAATAAGTTTTAACAGTAGGCAATGAATAAAGTGTTGTGCCTCAAGGGTACTGGCAATGAACACAGAGTTGTGCCAAAGTCAAATGCTAGAGTGACTTATGCTTTAAACTGGAGAATTCCAGGTCACAAACAAGTGGATTCCAAGTACTAGGTATAAGAACAAGGAGTAGCAAGGACCATGAGGTAGATTACAAGGTAGAAGTAGCATAAAAAGAGAGGAAATCAGAAGTATGCTACTTTATAGTACAACTAATAGGGTTCAAGTGGAGACAACTATGATAATCATGCTGTCAAATAATAAGTAATGTATCCATGTGAAAACAGATAGAAAGAGATGGAACAATTATAAGCCAGCTAATTAAAAGATAGAATACCTGGGCAAAGGATATAACAAGAAAGTGATCTAGACAAGGCTAGAGCATGAGAAAAGTGGAATCTATAGTGATAAAGTGAACAAGAAAGCATCTGGGATGCACAAAGAGCAGAAGCTAAGCAATAAGGCAAGAAAAAGAGAAAAGGGGAAAGAGAAAATGTAATAGAAAGAGAGCATTCTTGATGCTCAACAAAAGAGACAGGCAAGATGAGAAAATTCAAGCCTAGTCATGGAGGTGGGACCTTACAATTTCTTCAAGGATATTACTTGGCCCTGGAGATGCTCTAGAGTAACCCAGAGGATTAAAGTGAGTCTAAGGGCTCAGATAGAGTGAGAACAATAACAAGGGAGTATTTATGTTGATATTCATACTGAGGTACAAGATACAGGACTATAGTACTTATACCTTAGAGAGGCAAAACTATCTAAAAGTATAACAAAGTAAAACAAATGCAAACTCAGAAGTAAAGCAGATGTCTAAATATCTAAGAAATAAATAAAAATGTCAGGAAAGACAATGTCCAATTATATCAGACTGAAACTAAAGGATAACAGGAAGAAGCAAGGAGAAACAGTAATAGGAATGAAAATAGTAACAGTAACAGTAATAGTAACTGAGAATGGAACTAGTAATGGAGTTATATTAGAGTGGTCTGGAGAAGGTAAAGTGAAACTAAGATAGTACTTAACTGGAACAGAGATAGAACTAGAAATGGAATAGAGTAGAGCAGAAGTAAAGGGCCAGGGGAGCATATACTAATGGAAGGGTAGAAAGTATACATACATAGCTGAAGTGGAATGGAATGATAACAGAGAACTGGAGTTGCCTAAAGAAGTGTCAGAGGGCTAGATTGGCTTACTGAATGTGAAAACCAGTTGTAAGCTGGATTAGAATTGGGTCAGAGATATGGGATATAATACTTCTTTTGGTTTGATTGCTTGTGTGGATATTCCTCAAGGCTTTGCTTCTGAGATTAGAATTGGACTTTTAACAGTTAGAGCCACTAGCATAAAAGCCCACAGGTTCCAGTAGTAAAAGAAAACCACTCCAAGATAGAATTAGGGCTAAAATAAGTTCTTTTCCTTTTAGATTTTCCTTGTTAGCAAAAGAGTACATGAGAACTTATACTTCAGTAATTACAAGATGCTTCATATCTTGCATTTGAATTAAACATTGAAATGTTTTTTAAAGTCACTATAAAATCAAAGTTATCTTATATTAACAAGAAAAAACAAGTAATACTGAAATAAAGTAAAATGGCAATAGAAATGCTAAAGTAACTGAGATATTGAAAATAGTGAGATATGTCAAAAATGAAACAGATAGAAGGATACAAGGCTAAAACTAAGATATAAGAAGAAAAATAAAAAAAAAGTGATAACAGAGTATTAATAAAGAAATGGGGTTAACAATAGTAATGCTAAAATAAGACTAAAACAAAAAATAATGTAATGCTAAGTAAAATGCAACTGCTGGATACATTGATCTAAAAACCCTAACATCTAGCCTTGATATGTGCTCTCTAATCCTGAGTAGTGACTTTTGAGCTAGAGCCATAATAACTAGGCAAGGGTAATAAGAAGAAATAAGAGTTAAGGGACTTGTAGAACTTGGAAGGTTCAAGTATACAAGACTGGGAAAACTGTTAAAACTTTCCATCCCATTAAAAAGAAGACTGTTAAAACCTATATCAAGACAAGTATACTTTTTAACCAGTTCCTTTTTTAAATGAAACCCTTGATGCTAAAGGAAGGTTAGAACTCTGGGGAGCTCTGGAGAGCTCCAGGGGAATCTAGGAAGGGTGTCACATCCTGTGCCAACAGGTCAACTCTGCTATGTCTCTAATGTAACTCCAGTTGCTTCTACACTTTAAGCTGCATGTTTTCTAGTTCCCTTTACCTCTGTCTTCTCCTACCTAATGATTGATTACAACTTTACCTATACTAACTCCATACTATTCTGATACAACTCCATTGTTCCTCCAACCTCACTTTCTGTTCCTGTTCCTTTGTGCCATGCTTCTCCCTATTGTTATTTAGTTTCAGTTTGACATTATTTAACATTGTCTTCTTTGACATTTCCATTTATATTCAGGATGCATTGGCACCTGCTTCACTTATGAGACAACTCCTTTCATACCTCCATTCCCTCCTTAGATAATCTGTCTCTCTGAGGTATAAGTACTGGAGTTTGGTATCTTATACTTCAGTTTGAATATCAACCATAATACAATGTTATGATTCCCCCCAGACCCCTTCTGCCTCACAACTTGACATTGTACCCTACCCTAAAAGTCCCTCAACTTATTCCACAGCTTGATATTGTGCCTCTTGTTGGAAAAAAGCCCTATGGTTAATTCCAAACCTCTGATAGTTTCCAACCTCTCCAAAAATCAGGGCACTCGGTACTAGCATAAGAGTACACCACATAAGGTGAAGCCAAGCCCTGTCCATTCCAGAGTTATCCAGAGTACTCCCAAAGTATGCCAAAACATTTATAATAAAGAGTTTCAATGATCGAATAGGACTTGGCTTTATCTTATGTGGTGTACTCTTGCACTTCTTTATTGTTCCAATTTACATAGATGTTGAAAGTGGGTAATAAGGCTGTCTCTATACTCAATAGGAGAGACAGGCAAGACAAGGAGAGTCAAGCCTAGTCATAAAGGTAAGATTTTGCAACTCCTTCAAGGATATCACTTAACTTTAAAGGTACTTCAGAGTAATTCAGAGGGTCAAAGTAAGCCCAAGAGCTTGAGCAGAGTGAGAATGATGACAAAAGGATTTTCTGGTGTTTTTGTCAATATTTATACTAAGGTACAAGATACAGAACTACAGTATTTATATCTTAGCAAGGCAAAACTATTTAGAAATGTAACAAAATAAGACAAGTGCAAACTCAGAAGCAAAGCAGATATCTAGATATCTAGGAAACAAATGAAAATGTTAGAAAAAACAGTATTCAATCATGTCAGACTAAAACTGAAAAGTAATAGAATAAAACAGGGAAAAGCAAGAAACAAAAATGAAATAGGAAAAGTAATAATAATGATAACAGTAAATGACCAGTAATGGTAATGAAGTTATATCAGAACAGTCCAGAGATGATGAAGGGGAACTAGAGTAGTACTTAACTGGAGCAAAGATAGACTGAAAGTAAAATGGAGTGAAGTAAAAGCAAAAGCCCAGAAAAGCATATAACTAAGGGACAGAAAGTATACATGTATAACTGGGAAAAACTGGAATGGTGACAGAGGGCCAGAGTTGCCTGGAGGGGAGTCAGAGGGCTAGAATAGCTTACTAGGTATAAAAACCAATTGTAAGCCAGGTTAAAATGGGGTCAAAATTTAAATCAAAAATCTGGAATATAACAAAAATCCAGACTTGAGCCAACCTCCTTTTATATTGCTACAGTATGTGCACAGATCATGTAAATGGTGCTGGCCCTAAATAATGTATAGTAAGCTAGCCAATGGCAAAACAAGAGCAGGGACCTAGAAATACATGAGGCAACAATAAAATATGATAGTAGAGTCTAGATTGCTCTAGACTTGTGACATGTGAAAATGTGAAATGTGAAAAGGTGAAAATGGTCACATGATGTGAAAATGTGAAGAGCTACAATGGTAAGAAGAAAATGCCAAAATAGTAAAAAATGAAAAAGTGCATTATAACACTAAGTAAAATGTAGCTTGAATGGCACAAGTACCCAGAGTTGTCATGAATGGACAGAGTTGATGTGGTGGACACATGAAATATGACACTAATGAACAGTATGAAAAAGGGTGCAGAAAGTAAATCATGCTAGTGAGATGGGTATGGAACATAAAAGCTAAAGAGTTATGTAGAGAGAATAGAAGCTGTCAAATATGGTGACCATACCATATTCAACAATTAAGCCACACCACTGTCCGTTTGTACAATACAGTTCAACCTTACATAATTTTTAGTACACAAGCCTCCGTCCTGATGTACTAGCCACTTCAGCGTTCTCCATCTGGGTGTCCGCTGATTCCAATATCTGACTAGAGCGCACATAAGCGACATCTTCCAAGTCTACTTCTCAGTGCGTCAGACTGATAAGTAGAGTCACGGTCGACTTGATCGCTGAGTTACCAAAGGTTCGAACTGATTACTAGAGAGCATCACGAGTATGTCAATTCTGGAAATGGGTCGAAAACTATCGCACAGTTACCTGTAAAGGTTCTGAAGGAGAACTGCGGTAGCAGAGGATGATCGAACCCCAGACATGCCAGGCCAATCGACAGTCTAGCATATCCCACATAGACTACTAAATACTTTTAACCCATGTACAGTGCTACTAATCTATTGTGCGTGTGGCCGAGCTTTATCTTCTATTTCCCAAGTGGATGGCATTTTAGTGACCACCTCCACCCACTTCTCCAGCCTCCCTGACTCCCAATCTTCAATATGCGAGAGGCGAGAACCGGAACGTGTCTCCTCTGATACCAACTTTTTCTCGGCATCACACCAGAACAGAACCCATGAACCCATCCGGAAATGACCAGTGCTACGCTCGAAGTACCACTTGTTTACCGGGTTATCTGATCGACTGCGCCATATGAGATCCCGACCTTCTCCCTTACCCTCCTTGCCACCATTGGGATTGACGGAGAAGGGATGGCCTAGGCCGTATGATTCATCGTGGAGGGCAACCCAAAGGAAGTCGACTGTGCCGTCGCCCTGATGACTGGGCAAGACGGCGAACTTGTCCAGGTACGATATTGGGGAGGGTGAACCGGGTACGGGCTCGTTGGTAACGATGGCCGCACCAACGTAATCTCCGGCGACTATCACGAAGTCAAGATGGGTTTCTAGGCGGTTATAGTAGGCATCGATGTCCAGCGTCCGTTGGAAGGAGGTTTGAAGTAAGTGATTCAATTTATCCCTATCAACGCTAGCCAAATCACGGATGACCTGTATCGGCTGGCCGAGACGGAGAAGGGTAGGCGTGTCAGGGGTCAGCTTGCGGTTACTTTGTAAGAGCGCATGAGGGAGACTCGACGAAACAGCGGGCTTGTTGGTGATCAAATTGGCTATAAGAGAACTAGGGGAACGATGTGATACCATTATGGCAGACGAAGTTGGAGGCATAAACGATAGGCACGTGCGTGCAAGGGCTAGATTTGAAAGCGCGGATGGCCGGTCTACCAGCCAAGCTGGATCAAACGTATCTCGAATGTAGTCGAATTCAGAGGTGAGATTAATCAGGAGGTGGGGATAGCCTGAACGTGCATAGGATGGGACACCACCCTCCCGATTAATGATCATTAGTCGCATAGGTGTAAGATTTATGTTTTCTGAGTAGTCCGCATGAGGATCTGATAGGTGTTGGGAGTGAGGTTTACGGTCTAGCTCGGCGGCCTCTACCATCCCACGTGCGAGAGCTGCGACGATGTGATCCGCATTGACACGGGTAGAACGACAAAACGAGTCTAGGGCGAAGGGAGGGATAACAGGAATTTCACCAGCACGGAGGGCTGAACGAATCGGCGCGAGGTCTTCGGGGAAGACATGCGCTTCGGGCACGCTGATAGATGTGTCACTGTCTCCTGGTTTGGGGCCTAGGCGGACAAATGCGCCGAGGACGGGACGCGCCTTAGCACTCTGGGATTCGAGTGCAGCAACGACACGGTTGGTTTCTTCTGTGACCGCAGCTCGTTCGCGGTCGTCGCCTCTGGGTAGCTTGTCATGCTCGATGACAATGACACTAACTAAACCAAGTTTCTCCAAGTAAACCATGCCGCGAGAGATGCTATCGAGTTGTCTGTCACTAAATGGACCCTGGAGCTTGACCAAAGCGGTGCGACAATAGACGGGGTCCAAGATTGAAGATATAACATGGGTTGTTTTTGTATCCGAATCCAGAAACTTTTGCGTTGGTAGTGCTTCGTCAGACGTGTGGTTGTGTGGGCTGTGGACGGGGGACGGGAGATCAAGGAAAGAAGGGGGGAAAGCGGGTTTTTTATGGCGATGCGGCAGGGGAACGCCGAAGCTATCTAGATACGACTTTGTGTCGCGCAGAGAGGGATTCGCCCTCAAGATGGACAGAATGAAGTCCTGTGTCATCGGTGAGCGATGTGATTGGAAAGACACGTATGGCGACTTGCGCTTTCGGATGGATCGAACTCATCGCCCTCTGAGGGTCGCGATGAAGGGGATGGCTGGCGGAGACTCCTGATCGTCTGGGAGAGGATGAGCGGGTGCGAGAAGAAAGAGAGGGCGACATACCGCATAGAAGGCACGGAAGGTCGCCCTGCGGTGGGTGGAGGGGGCTGGTACAAGGCGGCGAGGAAAAGTATGTGAGAGCAAGGGCATAGTTGGGGGGAGGAGGAGCGGGGGAGGAAGGGCTTTTAACGTGTTGCATAACAGCAAGGCTTGAATGCTGGACGAGCCGTATTTGCTGTGAGCTCAATCCGCGACTCGGACGGCAATGGCACATTCCCCTCACTATTGGCACCAGCACATGTTACTTGACGGTATCGACGGGACAAGAAAAAAAGAAAGAAATATGGACAGAATCTCCCCCCCATCTCCGCCTGACCGCGTCAAAATGTCAGGATTCGAAAGTGTCGTCCGTGGGACTGGCACGGTGGTCAGTCAGTTAATTCCTCGCAGAAAACAGACGGCAGACCGACACTCACGTCGACAAGTATAACATTATCTTCGCTGCACATCACCTCCGTGAAAACTGGATCCCCTTCCGATGGCGCAGCGAGCTTCCTTCGCGAGACCCGGTACGGCAGCCTCGTGCGCACCTCTCCCACAAACACCCTGCTACTCAACACACTGGTGTCTCCAACGTGCCACTCCACCTCGCATAACTCTGCCCTCTCTCGCCGGATATCTCTTCTGATCCCGAGTTGGTTGAAGTCCCACACCTCCAACATCCGCGAATTTCTGTGATGACCGTCTTGTCCGCCGCCGTTGATCGAGCTAAATCGAGTGCCAAACACGTAGCATACCCAGACAGGGGAGTGCGGGGCATGGGTCATCATGCGCGTCCCAGCGGGGCCCCATTCGGACCACTCGAAATCATGCCGAGTTTTGCCTTCTCCGAGCATACCAATACGATCCAGCAACGTGCTCGACAGCACGAACAAATCTATCGGAGTGATTTCTTCGCCCTGCATGACCCAAATCGTCACAACATACAGCCTTGGCCCAGGTCCAATTGAAAACGGCACTTGAACATTTGTATGCGGCGACCAGTCCGTACAGGGGTCTGACCGAATCAAGAAACTCAGCGGATGGACCCAAGGATAGCAAGCTGGGTACAGAAATGCACAAAGATAGTCCACTTCATCGAATTCGGTCCTTTCGCCCTTAGTGGAACATAGGTCTACCACGAAGAGCCGAGGTTGACTGAGGTTGAACTCAACGTCTCCGAAGCCACCTACCAGAATAAGGCGTTCAGTAAGGAACGCAAACGCCATCAGGCTGGCGCTGTAGGTGCTCTGAGTGCGAACAGGGTTAGCTCACCCAATAGTAGTCGGTGGTGTCTTACCAGAAGTCTCTCCCCTGTCTCCCAGTTCCAAACCACGAGCTCTGACGGTGCCATTCCGTGACTAATGAAATGCACAGCAACACAGTCGCTATGAATCTGGACCATGAATGTCAAATTTGCGGTGCGCAAGTCGACGTCGTGTATGAGCACGGGCGACTTTGTTGCTAATGGGTGCACCTTGCCGGTTGTCAGGGAGCGTAAGTGTATCGAGGTTTCTATTCGCGCATCATGTACGGTAGGTCTTGAAAGGGGTGAAGATACAACTACGATGAAGACATACAACTCACCGGAGAACTGGCTGCGCGATAACCACGAGAAGATCTTGAGCGGAATCCAACGTAAAGTCTCGTAAAATGAAGTCCAGTTCGAATGACCACACATGCTCTTGGATGTTGCGATAGTAAGATGGAAGGCGGCGAAAGACCAGGCCACGACCACCCAAATGATTGGACTGTGCCAGTACACCGCCATAGAGTTCATACAAGGTACCGCGCAACATGCGGACGTCTTTCAATGCGGACCATTGCAGCGTGTTCCATGCAGCTTGGCTGTTGCGGAGTATGGACAAGCGATCAGCATGGCACATGACGCCGGGAGGACCATTTCGCATGCCAGAGAGGGCTAGCTCGATTGTATATTGACAGGAAGCGTTTCTCTGTACAGTCGCACGAAAAAGGCGGCATATCTAGTATGATAGTAGCGTAATTGGGCCGGAGAAGATGAAGGAGAATGGGTAACTCACCAGGCTACAAGTGAGCAAGTCACGATAATCAAGGTACGAGAATACATGGATAATGATCTCGACGGGGAGGAGGCCGAGCATGGTAAGCTGCGGACAAGGAGTGCACGTGACCGGACGAGTGGTTGTGTAAAGCCTGTTCTCGCTCAGTTTCACATCCACAACACCCAATGTCGCACAGGAACGGGCCACCGCCGTCTACAAAGGTATTCCTTTTTTCTTGCTCTCAAACTCTCCTGTTTATCCTTCTTGCCCCGTAGTTTTACCAAGAGGATATCGTGAGGCGCATTGGTTCGCCAAACATGCATGGTGTCGTACTGGTAATAACTGATGTTCTCCACCTCCTCTCTCTCTCACAGTCCCTCTCAGCGCTGTTGGCATGATGCAGATGACCTCCCCCCCATTCCAAGCCCTCTCGTGGATCCGCTTATGCGCCCGCTCACCCGCGGTGAGGTCGGCGTGTCTTTCCTACCAGGCGGTCTTCGCGAGATTGTCCCAGAATCCGAATATGAGCTGGTCGATCGCATCTTTCAGGCAGGAGACTATTGTAAACGCAGTCTTGACGATGTCCGCTCCGGCGTCGTAGTAAACACTCATGCACATGCTAAGCTTGTACATGCTATCAGCGGCGAGCCTCTCCAGGGCTGGAGAGACGTCAAAGATCTTCGTCATGCAGCCAGTGTTAATGCGGGCGACTATGTCATATATAACGATTGGATAGGGCAAGTAAGGAATCCTCATGTTTCCATCTCAAGGTCCAGAGCTTACTCTTTATCAAGGTTATCGAGGTACGCATATCTCAAAACAAGGGCATCAGCTCGTTCATTCCTGTAGCTTTTCGACGAACTTGTCATCTCGGCATCAGGTGCCCTTATTCGGATGCCGGAGATAGGCTCACGCCTTACAATCGGGGATAAAGGACTTGTATGTCAAGCTGTCCTTTACACTCTAGTGTTGGATCGACAACAATTGCATCTAGGATATCTTGCCACATCCCCTTACTTTCCACGGTATTCATAACGTGTGCCAAGGCGCCCCAGTGCCAACAGTAAATGACACTGTGGTTGATCTTCAGCATACTGTGCTCGCTGTATGTTGGCTAGCATTGAACCAGACGGCATGATATTGTTTAATGTTTTTCTCTTTCCCTTCTAACTCCAATTCTTAGCTTGATCGTGATGCTGCATTGACAATGCAACGTCCCGAACGCTTTTGGTACGGGGAAGACCTCACAAAACTCACCGTTCTGAAGACAAAGTCTGGTGACGTTCGTGTCGGTGACAAAGTGATTATTCCGGACGATGAGACTGTCCCTGTTGTGTCATTTGAAAGTGGCGTTGGAGCCGATAGCAAGATTGACAGTCGTACGCTGTGTGTTCAGGAAACGCGGACAATTGTGACTATTCTATGGCAAGATGGCTCGAGGGAGATCTTACCATCCACGGACCTGATCCCATACTTGAATGTTGATGAATATGATTGCTGGTGTGTATGGATCTCTTATCAGACGATGTCCGCTGAAATATATCGATAGGCCAGGTGATCATGTGCTATGGAAGAATGAAGACCAGGAACGTGTAGCTATAGTCCAATCCGTCAATTCCACAGACAGGGTTGCTGTCATTCGATGTGCGAACACGGGTACTCTGGAAACGGTATCTGTCTTGGAACTTGACCCAAATGGAACAGGGGACACGAGTCCAGATGCATTACATAGCCATGGTTTCGGGGTACGACGGGGAGACTCGGTCTTCATACATCCAGAGGATATCACGAATGGGTTTGCCCCTCCACGAGTTCCGAAGATTGGAGAGATCGAGGAATGGGTTCGCGAACCACCAGTGCGAGCCGATGGTGAGCTGTGTGGATGGAGACGGACCATGGCCGATCTTGGAGCGGGGATAGCGGCAAATCGTAATACCCAACGACTTTTTCTCTACGATGTTTGTCTTCCCAGTGTGGCTGACAGCTCTCTCTCGTGGTTCGGAGAAGTCACCGAGGTATGTTCTGGAGACATTGACCGACTCTTGTTTAATCAGTTATTACAGCTTCATCTGGATGGTTCAGTGGAAGTGACGCACCCAAACATGGAAGTGTCTGTCTTGCCTCTAGAGAGATTAACAAGACTATACGACAGTCTAGAACAGATCGAGGATGCTGGCTGGGACGAAGAAGTGTCAGAACGCGACTCGAATGAAGAATATTCGGAGGGTATTTGGCTTCAAGATGGAGACGGTGTTTGGCGATACGACAGAAATTCTGATGACGACGAATGGGAAGAAACAGACGAGGAGCCAGAAGAAATGGAGGTTGACACTCCTTGGACAGAGACCGAATCATCACCAGGACTAGATGACGATTCACTTAATCCCCCTCCAAGTAACATCGCGCTGGATCCCACCGGTTCAGTCTCTCCGCTTCCTACTTCGCCATCTACGTCCCCAGAGATGAGCCAAGAATTGGTCGTGGCCACTACTACAAAGGATTCGGTTGAGGTGGATGACGACTCAATTTGGAAACGCTTCGAAATCCTACCTTCTGCCCCTATCGACCACACCTTTTACTCTACGTCAGCTAGCCAGCCTTCAAGAGCTTTCCTCGCTCGTCTGACTAAAGAGTATCGCGCCCTTTCTAATAGTCTGCCAGGTGAACAATATGCGTGAGGATGATCTCACCTTAACTCTGACCCCACTTTCTAGACTCTATTTTAGTGCGTGCGTACGAGGATCGGTCGGACCTTCTACGATGCTTGATCATCGGGCCAGAAAATACACCGTATGAGGATGCACCATTTGTCATAGATTGGATGCTAGACTCCAATTTTCCGCAAAGCCCACCAATGGCCCATTTCCTTAGCTGGACGAATGGCAATGGGAGAGGTGCGTATGTCCTGCTGTGGTCCACTGACCATACTTACTTTATCAAAACACATCACCCAGTCAATCCGTAAGTGAATGAGCAGTCTCTGAACAAACAACGCACATTGTCTCGTAGAAATCTTTATGAAGAGGGCAAGGTTTGCCTATCAATTCTAGGAACATGGTCTGGCGACCGCACCGAGACCTGGAGCGCGTCAAGATCGAGTTTACTGCAGGCCTTTGTCTCCATCCAAGGTCTTGTACTAGTAAAAGAACCGTAGGTTGTGGATGTTTTCCGGTGACATCGTCTAAAAGTTGTTCAGGTGGTTCTGCGAGCCTGCATATGAAAAACTAAGGGGCACAGAAGAAGGCATGGTCAACAGGTCCTGATTCCGGTGATCGAAGGTTCCTTTGTGCTGACGTGTCTTTTTAGTCGGCTGTACAGCGAAAAGGCGTATGTCCTGTCGAGAGGATTTGTCCGCCGAGCGCTTGAGATCCCTCTTGGTAGTCTGCAGCCTGAGATCAGTTGGCTGTATTACACCAGGGGAAGGCTGACCAAGGTTCTTAATGGCGCCCGTAAACTAATTGAGAAGAGTAAGAACGAGTCCGCTGGAGACCACGATCAAGATCTTGCAGTGCCTCGACTGACTGTCGGAGGAATCATCACACTGGAGCGGACTCTAGGGAAACTCCAAATTTTGTTGGACCGAAACCAAGATAGAACAGCATGACCGATCTATCTAGCATCTCTTCTGGAATCCTCTTGGTATGAAATAGCAATATCTATCGGAAATGTTGTACGTTCATTGCTAGTGTAGCCAAGTTATAACGTCGAAATACCAAGTGCAACAAGTGTTCAAGGGCACCCAACAAACGGTTATCGTTGCCTGTTGTAAGTCCCGTAAAATGCAAGGGAGATTTCGGAGAGCGTATACGGTAGAAAACCACAGGAAACAACATGACGAGCTGCATGCCCGAAGGAAAAAAAAACTTGCGAACACATTCGCGTGACCCCACAATATGCCCGACGAACACATTGAACGATGTGTACCAGTTCCTTTCAGCACTGACCTAAAAGGCTGTTTTTTGGGAACGATTGTCCGTAGTCTTTTTCCCATGTCGTTAAATTCGGGTTGCTGTACGCCTCGATGTACCTCCAAATATTTATGAGAACGTGCGACAGGACACCTAACGTGCACTTACTGATTAATATAAGCAGCAGTAGGGAAGTTCTTCGGGTCACAGCCAATGTTAACCGCATTCTTTGGTTGGTAAACACGAATCCAGTCTATTCTCATGGTGGTCGGAAAGGTGAGTGCCTGGAAATCGGGAGGTGCAAAATTCGGAGATATTCCCAGATTGGCAATCAAATACTGCGGGATAGTGTTTCAGCTGGCGTACATGCAAGTTGGTTAACCACGCACCATAGGTTCTTGTGGAATCGGTCTGTCTGAAGTCTCGGTCAACGGATCAGCTGCCATCCCACTCGCATTCAATGTCCAGGCGACTTGATCATTTGTAATCCAGGTTATATACTTATACCTTGTGAGATCATGAGGTCCAAAGATTCATGACACTTACGCCGCCATCAGACGTGTAGCCTAGGTCATTCTTAGGCATTAGTGAGGGATGGTGGAAACGAGTAGCAGTTACCTGGTTTATACTCATATCCATACGTCGCAAAGCACCCTGAGTTCCTCTCGTAGCAGGACTGGTCTGCCACTACTCAGTGTATCATGAACATGAGGCAGGATACTGCTTACTTGTGGTCGTCACTCCTGAGGTAGCCTGCTGGAAAACACCACCCATGTATGGATTCAACTCAGTTATTGACGGATTCGGGATATTGAAGTTGCCTGTGGTATTTTTCCACTCATAGGCGGCATTCATGGGCTAAGTATATAATGGTCAGAGTGTATAGTTCATCGCAAGTTCACTTACAGCCCACTGTGCAGATTGTGAGACCTGACCCTGGAGTGGAGTACCTGAAATCTACAGTTGTGAGTAAAAGGGTGTGAATTGTAGATGTCATGACACACTTGGGATTCAAAAATATCGATCTCTGGTGCCGCGCGGCCGACATACGTTCCGTCTGAGTGAACGGGCCCAGGATGTGATTCACCTTTACATGTACATCTCGACAAACGTTGACCCGGAAGATAAGACAAGACGCCTCCATGGTCTGAGTCACCATTGGCTAGAGCCGCTGCGGGACCACCATTGTACGTTTGGTTCGCTACGGTACCAACGTCACAACTATCATAGGTATAGGGCCACTGAACAAAGATAAATAAAATATGACATGCTCATAGTAAAGGAAAATTTCGTACCATGCCCTCCAAGGAAGCACCATAGCCCACACGACCTACCAATGGTATCAAAGTCAATAAATAATCAGTCTATCGTGTACGCCCACCTAGATTGCCCATCGTCCATACTAAAGAGGAGCATTAGTACATTGACGAGAAAAAGAAGTGTCAGGTCCAAACCTGCAGGCCAGAGTCCTGGAAAAGAACGGTGGGGTCAGGTGCGAGTGGTAAAATATACATGAGCAGTAATCTCTATGCGTACCGACTATGTTATTAGCTCCCGGTAGAGTGACGGACGCCAATACCATGCCACCGGTGAAACAAAACTTGTTCCAAGTGGAAAGCATTCCACTAACGTAGTCTAGGTTGTTCATGGTCCGTTGTGCCATTGTAATTTCAAGTGCACCGCTCCTAGTAGTTATCTGACCAGGGTAGTACCACTCCAGATCGTTCGTCTAGTTAGCATGTCAAAAACAGTGCTGTATCGAAGAAGGGGGGCAAACACTACTACCTGCCAATAATGAAGGTCAACTGCCTCCCAATATGGGTCATCACCAGGCCAGAAGGTGCGATTGTCAGTGTTGAATTCGTCGCTAAAAACTAGTTGCCACTCCGAACTATCGGCGAAGGATGCCGCCGTAAATGCCGAGGATGGGGTGTCGACGTCGATTAGACCGAAATTATTCGGCATGGTAGGAATCTATACGAAAAGATGAGCCATGTGGCACGATAAAGTATAGTGCCTCCTGCCTGTCCGCTGGCATTGGTGCCACCTAGATTAAAACCACCCGCGTAAGAGAGGGAATGCGTGGTGAAATACGATATCATGGGGTATCCGGCGCTGGAAAACACGTCAAGATGAGGTCAAATTGGGAGAAGAGACATACAAGAGGGTAACGAGGCCGACGGCGAGCACAATGAGACAGCCGAGATTAGTTAGGCCTCTGCAAGTGAGCACACTGCCACCGCGGTCACACTTCCTATCACGCCGTGGATCGGGATTATGAAGAAAATCATCAGGCTCGGGGTGATTTGGAGAGAGATCAGCTCCCCAGGATTGAGGATCTGGCGAAAGAGAGAACTGGGAAGGAAAGATTAGTGGGCGAGAAGGAGCACGGAGAGAGGGCTTGCCTTATCAGAAATAGATTGTACTTGGAATGCAGATGGCCGGCCTGCGGTTGCGCCGGAGTACGGGGAGTCGTTCTGGGAAAATGGATCACGTTAATTGGGAAAGTGGACGGACAGGAGGAAGACGGACCAGGGAGTTGACACTAGGAACGGTTCGGATTGATGGAGGTGCTCTTGCGAACGCGGCCTGCACGCCTTGAGGGCCTCTTACGGAGGGAGGAAGAAGACTCGCTGTTGAAGGTGCGTTCGACGCAGCCTGGGCGTAGAAGCGGCCCTGGGTATCAGGAGCTCGAAAAGCCATGGGGAAATAAACAGAAGGGGTGTTATAAACGAGCGGTGGTGGACACAACAGCGGCGAGGACGCGAAATTTACTGTACAGTCCAGATCAGAGTACTCTCGACGACGACAACAAAGACAACAACCGGGCACCATCCTGAGACAGTCAAAAATTAATTAATTAATTAATTAGTTCCTCCCAATCGCGGCCACTCGCTCAACCACCGTGTCGTTCGCCTTCTTCAATGCTGCGTCCCATCGCTCCTCGCGACCAACCGCATCCAGTAACGCCGACTTTTCCATCACGTAGCGACTGCGTGTTGCACTCGGTGGCGAACCCAAGACGTCTCCACCAGACTCGTCACCACCTTCGCACCGTCTATCCAGTGCCATAAGGGAGTCCCTCGTCTTGTTCACCCTTTCGCTTTTGGAAGGGCGTCCTTTTTTCTTGCGCCCTCCTGCTGTCAATGCCGACAAGGCTCCAGCATCCTCCACCACCTCGCGTGGGAGCGCTCGGGGACTCAACGGATACATCTCTGCGTGTGGCAGGATTTGGAATACTCGTGCCTGCAGCAAATGAGACTGCACACAGACAACATGTGGTCGTATGGGAAGTAAGAACTTCCCGTCCAGAGCATCGGGGAGCACTATTATCTCTTCATATACATCTTGCGCGACGCATCAGGCATATGGGAGGGGAAAAACATCAAGTAAGCATGCGTACCGCAAGTAAGTTCTACTTGCACAACGGAATACAATGACGGCGTTGAGGTAGATGGTTGAGTACGCAACATCGTGTACAGACCAAATAGAGCTATAGCCCGACGTAAGGGGGTCTCCCTATCGTTAATCCGTTCTGGAATACGTCGAATCGAAGATGCAGGAGCCTGATGGACATGCTCACCCGAGAAAAGTCGCATTATCACTCTGAGAAATGCAGCACGGGAACGTGTGTCAAACACTTTAAACTGGATCCATATCCAACCCTGCCTTTGCCAGATTTCCTTGAAGAGGGTAAACGGATGATCCCGCGAGGGTGCGGACCAAGTATATTGTTGTGAGTACTCCCGTATGAGGCAGTCAACGTCTGCACGAGCAGCATGCACAAATGCGGAGGACGTGAAATAGGCGGGCTGTAGTATGATTTCTCCACGACCGCTAGAGGGCGATGGAGCGACAGACATGTTCCCAAGACAAGTGGGAATTTCCTTTCTGATAAATTTACAAATAAGCGTAAATACTGGAGTGAACCGACCAACACCCGCCTTCTGCAGACGTGGATGACCTGTCTTCAGTACCAATGGCGCCACCCTTTCTTCGCCGGAGAGGTAACCTGACATGCTTTTTCTGCTTGTCAGCGGTGAGTCCTGCTCCAGCCGACTCCCGGTCCTATCACTGCTCCCATTGTGGCTGTTGGAATAGATACGATGCCAACGGGAAAATCATGTCTGATGAACCAGCGATGCACGACGAAAAATTGAACGTGCGCTCTTTTGCGAAGCGTGGTTTGTCTCCCCTTCCAGTCTTTTGTCGCTACATTGCTGCTCACCCCCGCCTAGCGTCTCAAAACAAGGACAGACTCCCCTCAACGTATGGTAAAGGCCCGTTCTGTCACACATGTCAAACAAATCAGATGCTCCTTGTCAATCTCCTTTCAAATTACTTGCCACCCCCAGAGGCAAGTTATTTTGTAGTAATCAGATAGGCCATCACATCAACTCGGACTACCGTTTTACAGCATCCTGATTATGCTCAGCGCGTGCAACAACTCCCTGCGTATCGTGAATCGTTACACGTGCGATACCCTCCCGTTTGTGGGAATTGCCTACCTGCAGTTGAAGACGAGATAGAACAGAAGAATCAGATGGCCCGGACGAAAGCCCTCGGAGGTTGGCTCAGAGAAAGCAAAGGAAAAGAAAGGCAGCGATCAGCCTCTGGATCTCGGAACGATCGTGAGAAGTTGGGATTCCAACTTGGTATCTGGCGAATGCGTGGTGTTTTGTGGTGGACTACCCTCCTGTGCATGTTTGTTGGTCATGCAGTCGGTGGGTCTCATTGTTTTGCACGTTGGAATTCCGTTGATCTCGCCTCCTAGCAATTCGAGGTTATCATTTTCCACATTTACTTGCTAGGGCCATTCCTGCACTCCCCACGCTATGTCTTTTGTCTCTCTTTTATACAGCCTGGGACCCAACCTACTATCGTTTCCAGAAGGCAAGAGCGCAGGGGCGCAATGTTCGCATTAGGGGAAAGACATCCTATGCTGTAGGTTCCAGTTATATTATCCACGCAAGTCAAGTGACTCACTTCGTACAAGATCCTTCAGGCACTCTCCTGGTTCTCCAGATTCACCACATCTATTCTCCTCTTTCTGCCAGCGCAGTCTCCGTCTTGGGACTATCTCCACACCACTACCTATCCACTGTCGCGTCGTGTTAGCACCTATTGTTCAATATCACTCGTTATCGAGTTATTGGTATGCTGCCTTTTACTTGGTCTCTGAGCTATCAACGCATACAGGAATAGGTTTTCTGTTTGTCGTCCACCATTCTACATCTTCAGCGACCCCCCACAATTCGCCTCATCGAGACCTCAACGAGATCATCTTCCGTCCGAGATACCCCCGAGTCATCAGTGCGTAGCGCACGTGCTTCTCCGATGCCCACAGCACCAGTCAATGAGCCAGGGCTTCTCGCCTCACTCACACTTTCTCCTGAACCGCTCGTCTCGGCCAACCCGATGTTTGGTCACTCCTCCTTAGTGTCTCCTACCCTTGTCCCACCCGCTTCCCACTCACTTCCAATCAAAGTAGATGAGAGTACAGATGAAGATGCGATGGATTGGGCCCCAACCAATCCATCTCCCGTCAAGGTTAGCAAAGCAGTAGACGACGACGGAGCTTGGTTGCGCCCCCAGCGATTTTTCCCCCCTGAACGTCCTACGGGCCTCGAGGGCCTGTTCGCGAGCACTAAGCTGGATGATAGAGACAGAAGTCCCACCAAGTCAACCACTCCTGTATGGAGGAGACTTTGGAACGCGAACGTGATTAGATGGTTGTTATCCATGATCACTCTGATCCTGATACTTTTAGGTACTGTAGTTTGGCTGAATGGGTGGATACAATGATTGATACACATCCATATTGCAATGCCACTGGCACCATGGATGGCACTACACGAGTACCTTGGCTATGCCTACGGTGAGTGCCAACTGAAGTAACGAGACAATATCTACATGGAGGGTAGTGAAAACAGGGGTATGAACGCATGAGGTTGACGGTGCGTTGACTAAGATATCGAATAAATGTATGGGCAAAGGGCGTGTCGAATATTTGCATCGTCCAGCAAGCAGAAGAAATTGATATATACCCAATGTCAATAAGGGCCAAACCACCCACTCAACCAAAGGTACCACCAGCCATGGACCTAGCACGCACAGCCTCTGCTTGAGATTAATGCCCGCTGTACCCATGGTGAAGAGGAACTCCGTATTGGTCATACAGAATGGACCTATTGATGCTTGGTGCCCTTCCGAGAGACTCTTGCGCCATTGGCTGCGGACTAGGGCCACGAGCGAGATCCGCGTACCCACCAACTGGGGCAAGAGGTGCCGGACCAGCAGTGAAGTCATGGTCAGGAATAGGGTTGAGTGCTGAAGTACCGTGTATACCGGTGGGCCCTCGCATTTGATCGTCGCCGTGGCTGGAGCCCGAATGGAACGAAGACGAGCGAGACAATGGGCGATGCTGACCGGGGAAGTCAGTATCTTCACCGCTTCCACCAGGCTGCCAGTCAATGGGCTGCATGCGACCCTCGAAATCAGAGGAAGGTCTAAACTTCCACTTGCGAATGATGGTCCACACGATTACCGCCGCCCCAATAGACGCGGCGATGACAATAAGCACCGTCATTGCCGTAGGCGACATGCCTGAAGAGGACGAGGTTGAGCTAGTTTGGCTGGCTGTCGGCGCACTGCTGGTAGTCAGGTACAAGACGGACTGAGTTGGAGTCGACCCAGACGTTTTGATAGCCTGGGCTGTTGTTTCGGGAGTACCAGACGGTTCGCCAGAAGCAGAGGACGCAGCAACAGGCATAGCGGATGAAGTAATACTCGATTGAGTAGACAAAAGCCCGCCCACCACAGAACTCAACGGACCTCCCGCGCCGGTCGTGGAAGGACTCTGAGGGATTATTTTTTTCTCAATGGCTGAGGAGTCATAAATCTGAAAAGAGTCGAGCTCACCGCAGCTATAGAAATAGACGCATGAGTTGTCGTCTGGACTGATGCTGAACTAGCAGGTATCGTTTGCGCGACAGCCGAGGTGGATTCAGTGGGTTGAGCAGAATCTGAAGTTGAGGATGCTTGCTGCTCCAGTGCCGGGGATTGATTGCCCAAGACATCGACGGGTGTCCGTTTCTTCAGCAGACGACCGAGGCCGAAATGGTCACGGCGCTGAGAGCCAAAGGTTTCGGCGTTGGAGGAAGCGACGACAACCAGCATAATGGAAAAATAGAGAAGGAGAGTAAACTTGAACTTTGCCATCTGCGAACGGGCTTTGGTCCGATTGTTGAGACGACAGAAGCCGCGGTCTGTGAACCAGGAGCGCTAGGTGCAGGTAAGATGAAGGACTGCCGCAAAAGGCGGTGTGTTTGTTGAGTAAGGAGCGTGGCCGTGAATGAGAGACTGTTGGAACGAGGACGGGAACAAGTTGTGTGTCAATCGCCAGCTGCCTAGGGAACCACTCCACCCTCATTTCCTAATACGTATGACAAGCTTATCGTCGCCTAGACTACTATACCAAAGTTCTTCACGACATGTCCGAATATTCTTGCAATGTCAAGCGGCACTCGCAAAGGAAAAAGAGAGACCAAAAACTACGCTAGGGGTGGCTTGTCAATGACCACTGGCTAAGAGGAACACTGCTTGGCAGCACGTATGACGAGCTTGACACACCCGGCCATTGGGGAGTCACCAAAACCTCCAGTGTATAAGCACCAGCGGGCAATTCGACCACGAGTACCGTTACACCTGGGTTGGGCTGATCAGGCCAACCAGGTGGAGTGGGGGGGTCGGTGGGCAAGCGCACGGCGTCCATGGTAGAGAATTGAGCCCCTGTTGGGGGATTCAATAGCTCAACCACCACGGTGCTCGACTCGATGGACAACGTCGCAGTTAGGTTGTTGTTGCTAAGTGTAACCGTAGCATTGGTGTGTGCTCGCCATGCGACCGATTGTGATGTGGTGATCTCATCCTGGACGAGCACCTGCTTGCGGCTATTTAGAACACGAACCCCGCGCACAAAAGTTGACCTAAACATGTGTTGTAACCCTTGCATCGGCGATGATTACAATGAACTTACACATTGAAATAGGCGCTGGTCAAGTTGGCAGTGAAATAGGCTGTCGAGTCGCTAGGTACATTGAAGACAGTGCTGGAGCCCTGGACAGTCCCTGAAGAATTGAAGCTCGCAGTTGGCACAGCAGACACATCCTGGTTCGACCCGCCAACAAGGATCGTGTTCTGGCCTTCCGTCCGCTTGCGATAATATAGCCATCTCTCGCTGTCCTGCGTATCATTACTGAAATAACCCTCAGAGACATAATCGCCGTCGCCAAGTTCCCCCATCCAGCGGTGTCCCAAGGCATCAATCACGAAGTCGCCACAGTCTAGGTCGTTATGGGTCTGATGGCCCTGGAGCGTCCCGGCCTTTACTGCGACAAACAGTGCGTTCTCATCTGTCCAGGAGGATCGCATCGAAGCCCACTGATCGGTACTGTTGTCAAAGAAATGGTCGAGAGCGAGACCATCCCAAAATGCTCCAGAAACCGTTGGTTGATACCAGAACATGCTCCACGGATCTGCAGCATCTGCCTGGTCACGCTGAAAGAGCTGATATTGGGGCATGTTGAACTGGTCACCATAGAAGAGCATAGGGTTTGCGGTTGCTGTGTACTTGTTTGGGCCAGTGTCGCCGTAATTGAATAAAGAACCGGGACCGGTGGCAAACATATGAAAAAGTCCCGAAAGCTTCATGCCAGGGTTTACGTTAAGAAGGTTGTATGTGGATCCAGTGGCGGATAGGAGCGAGGACGCTAATTCAGCGTGTCCTGTTGAACCGAAGTACCAATAGTCATTGGTTTCTGACCAGGTGCCGTCATTGCTAGGTACAAGAGCGCAGTTCTGGAGAGCATTTGTAACTGTCATACTGAGCAGCTGTTCGGCAATGCCAGTGGTGTCGTCTCCGAGGATGGCTAGTGAGCCCATGGTGAGACCGTTATTACAAACGCAATTCCAATTGCCGTTCGCGTTTCGCCACCAACCATAGTATAACGGGTCGTTGGTATCGCTATACGCAGTAGCACCATTGCTGAGGCCATATTCGATCATCGTGAAGCGGATGCTTTCGAGCTGCTCCGAAGTCCACTGGTCATATAACCAGTCATACGCGATGGCATACGCCGCTGTTAATTCTGCAGTGTCAAGGAAGTGGCTGGGATTCCATTTGGTGCTATTACTGGGTCCCCAACCATCTGTCAGATTTCCAGCGGCATTCTAGCGTAAGTGTGAGATAATGGACATTAGATCAGACGATGGGCAAACCTGAAGCTCGGTCCAGACCCTGTCGAGCCATTTTGTATCGTTGGTCATTCTATAGACATATGAGAGCGCCTTGACGCGTTGCTTGACCTGTCGGGCGGGGTCCAAGACACCGTTGCCGCTGTCCATGACATATGGAACAGGGGCTAGTTTCATATATTGCGAAGCATTTAGGAAGATGGTTGCGTTCCAGGAAGAAAGGTATGCATCGTTTTTGATCAGACTTGGAAGGGCCTGCCACTTGTAATAAGGTGCGATGAGTCGAGGGCGATCGGAGCGTACTTGCGTTGGGCTAGGGTTGGAAGGTTGGAAGGGATCTTGTGGCCAAGCAAGGTTGGCATCCGAAGTGGAGATGAACGTAGGCGAGGTGAAGGCAGCGGTGTTGGTCTGTGGCTAACGGTTAATACTAACATACAAGGAGCTCAGAGAGTACGAACGGTAGCGGGGTAGAGCGGGAGCATGTAAAGACTATCAGTGCCGGTTGGGTATATGCCAATAGCATTCTTGGCCTGGATGGCGGAGGTGGCAGCGCTGCTCGCTGAAGTATGTTTGCTGGTGCGCGAGCCAAAAATACCGCCGACGATGGCCCCCACAATCACAAGAACAGCAATGGGCACACCAAACTTGATCCAGTTGCTGACCTTTTTCTTCGGAAGCTGTGATGGAGTGATATAACCAGTGGATGCATTGTAGTATGGGTCGCCAGAGCCGTACGGGGTGGTGCTGCTGTTGACCGAGGAATAATGGGCAGCCATTCTGGACGGTAAGCCGGAGGTACGGCCGAGGGAGGAGCAAACGAGAGACGAAGATGGGACGAAAAGAGCGAGACGACGAGAGCGAGGACGGAGATGTGGGGCCTCACGCCAGAGCAGCTGGCGACCGAGTTCACACGAGCCAGTTGCCACGGTAAATACGTTGCGCGTTGACGCTCACGTCCGGCCCTGCTGCAGGCCCCGACTGAAAGACTATGTCGGTGACCTAGCCCGACATCGAGCTTCCGTTCGATGGGAGCAACACCCGTTTCAAAAGTCTGCGTCAAGTGACTGGCCGAGTCACCCGCTCACGATTCGTCCATCACAGACATTGCAGGTATCAACCAAATTCGAGCAACATTGTGACTGACGGCCTTTACCGGTCTCGCTACCAGCGAATCTTACCGATCCCGTCTTTCGAGGTATCTATCGCGGAGAGAGAAAACACGAAGGCATGCTCGCTAGCTCAACGGGTCGTTTCAAAACTAATACTGAATTGACACATATAGATGACCTGGACGCTATGCTAGAGCGCTCCTACCTTGCTGGTGTTAAGTCGATGATCATCACAGGAAGTAGCCTGCACGAGTCCGAGCTGGCGTTGAACCTTGTCTACCAAAGAGGTTGGTCCCCCTCTGTCTCCTTTACTTGACGTAACGCTCTTGTGATGCCTCACCCGCAAACAGGACTCTATGCAACCGTGGGCTGTCATCCAACACGTTCCACGGAGTTTGATCGACATCCTGGAGGCCCGGATGCGTATCTGCTTGCATTGGACAAGCTCGTTGGCGACAATTTGCGTCCAAGGGGAAGAGTGGTTGTGATTGGGGAATGTGGTTTGGGTGCCCACTCCACATTCCCCAGCAATAAAATGTTTATGTGAAAACATCTACCTTGCATGTCCGACAGGCGCACAGCTCATACTAGCCAAGAAATACCACATTCCTCTGTTTCTCCATTCTCGGGCGGCCCACGTCGACCTAGTCAAGATTCTCACAGAGGAGGGGTTTGGTGAGGATGGAGGAAGAGGTGTTGGTGCAAAATGTGGTGTCGTACACAGGTTGAACATCACCAGACCATTTCGAATGGTAGCAGAAATTGTGTACAAGAACACTGTACAACTCTTTCTCGCTTCACGAGCTTCTTTAGTTACGTATTGCACGACTTGCCTAAACCTTGAGAGTAAACCTGGGGCGAGCAGAACTTGACACATGTCCAATCCGGTGCTCGACAGTTCCACCTTCTGTAGCATCCTCTCCGTTGTCGGACTTGGCTGGTATGTGCTTCTGTGGTCCATTGGTTTATTGGGGTGCCGGACAGGGTGAGCCAGCCATTCGGGAATGAACCAGCGATGTTGACTGGTCTGCAGCCGCATACGATATCGTCTCCGTCCTCGTTCCCCTCTCGCAACGTCTCCGAGTGCACCAGGCGTCTCGATTTTGCGACCTCTCAAAGGCTTGGATGCCAACTTGTATGAGAACTTGGAGTCCACATTTGCTCAGGAGTACCCGAATTTCGAGATCTTGTTCTCTGTCGCCGACGAGGGCGATCAAGCTCTGCCCGTGGTCCGAGAACTGATAACCAAATACCCTCAAGTGAACGCCAAGATCATCGTCGGTGCGCATGTCGCATCCACATGTCTCGTCTTCCAGGCTCATGCACTCTGTTCACAGGCGAGGAAATTGTTGGCGTAAATCCAAAAGTGAACAACCTCATCAAGTCCTATCGACAGGCCACCCACGACATCGTTTGGATTATCGACTCCAACATCTCAGTTGTACCTGGAACGCTTGCGCGTTCAGTAGATATCCTCACCGAATCATCGATGGCCCGGAACCCTTCCAAGAAGCGCGTAGCCCTCGTTCATCACGTTCCCTTTGCAACCGAACACGAAGGCTACCTTGGCGCACGGGTGGAGACTGCATTCTTGAACACAAACCACGCAAAGATGTACCTCGCAATCAACACCGTGGCTATCGAATCTTGTGTAGTTGGAAAGTCGAACTTGTATCGTCGTTCCGACTTGGAGAGGGTCAATGGGTTGCTAAAGCCCCACGAAGAAATGGACGCAAGGGAGGGCGAGTATGGGCTTGCAGTCTTTGGGTCGTTCTTGGCTGAGGACAATATGATCGCCGGTGCCCTTTGGCATGAGCTGGACCTTCGACACGACCTTTCATGCGATGTCGCACACAACGCGATAGGCAAAATGACACTAGCTGATTACGTCTGGCGTCGCGTGCGATGGATACGCGTTCGCAAGCGCATGGTTCTCGCGGCTACCATTCTTGAACCATTTACAGAGAATCTGGTAGCAAGTTTCATAGCTGCTGCAAGTATCAAGTATCTTTTTGGCGTGTCGCCGTGGATCTTTCTGCCCTTCCACCACTCTGCATGGCTCTGGGTTGACTTGGACGTATACGAGTCGCTCGCTGGCTATCCACTTCCGTCTCACGAACGGTGGAAGTTTCTTGGGGCGTGGTGCATCCGAGAACTGCTGGCACTTCCTATATGGGTTTTGGCTGTGTGCGGAAATGAGGTTACGTGGAGGGGCAGGCGATACCAGGTTTTGCCATATGGGCAAGTGCGGAGGACAGCATTTGGCAGCACTCACAATGAATGCTCCTGGAGACGGAGGTGGCATCAAGGAGATTCGTTATCTCAGTACGAATCTTTACCTGTTAGTGAGCCGATCTGACGTAACGGAACAGGATTGAGATGTACAGCAATAAGTATTACGATCATATTATAAGTGATACACATACGGGAAGCGATGATTAGAATATACAGGAAAATGAGCAAGCGGGTGTGTATGCACACAAGAGATGGTCGGATGTCATGAAAGTCGAGCTTGTGCATGTGGTATGTCCGTGGTGCCAGCGCAAGCATCAAGAAGAGCCACTCTTGCCTCGTCCTGACTGTGCTTTGCCAAGAGACGGAAATTGTGAATCATGACGACTTCATCAAAGAAGCCATCGGACCATTCATCAGCTGCGCAGACATCAAGGGCAGATGTTCGAATTCTCATGTCTCGGCCATCGCATGTTATCTTGCACAAGGAGGCTTCTAGATTAGAAGATGCGGAAGGTTGTGGGCTCTGTCGTGAGTCCCGAGCATCCTTCTGGCGCTGATTGGAAAACCAGTTCTTGACTTGGTGGTATTCTCTTGAAAGATGGTGAGAAGACGATCGAGCTGAGAGTGACAGGGACAAGTACCTCTGTATGATGATGCCGAGTTGCGAGACCCAGGCCTCGTCTGGATAGGGGGTGATCTCATCATAAACCATCTGCATCACCATTCGCTGGCGGACGGTTGCGGGGGTCTTGCCTGTGGAGGGGATGGCAAGGGCACGAGTCTTGAGCTCGCGGACTCGGACATCGCGTTCTGAATGGGGCTTGGGCGCAGCATGGGAGCCAGCGTGCTTTTGGACTTTTTTCCTGAGATTGTCTTCGGAAGCACCGTGGAGATGGAATTTGGATCGAGTGGAGAGGGAGATTGGAATTAGTCTGGACCTATGAGGAGACTTGTCTGAGGGTGGGGCTCGGCTTCTGAGGGAGCGCCTTGAAAGACGGTCATGGAGGAGGAGAGACTCCTGAGATGAACCAGCGTGGTCGTCGCCATCCATGACGTCTACAGATGCATCTCTGGAGGAGGACGATATGGGGCTGTCGGCTGTAAGGGTGTCTTCCTGTCCATTGAAGGAAGAGAGGGCGTCTGGGGACGACAGAGTGGAAGAAAGCGAGGATACGGAAGGAGCTGCATGGGGATGCATGGAGAGATGAGCGACGAAGGACGAGGAGGACGACGAAGCAGATACCTGGCGAAAGTGCGCGGTGTGGATCCACCTGTGGACAAAGCGGACCTTGTCCTTGATTGTGGAGGTGTAATATACAATATACATCTCCTCGTTTGGGTACTCCCCCACCATGACCGACAACGATCGCGCCAGGCAGCGCATCATCGCGTCCGTCTTCGACAAGCGCAACGCCGCCGCCGACGTCCTCGAGTCCTACGTCGCCCACATCAAGATCTGGGAGGACGCCGGCGACGGACAGGGAAAGAAGCCACGCTACATCCTCCTCTCCCGTCTGTGCGGCCCCTCCTCCATCCCATCCGCGCTGACAGTCCCCTCCAGGCGCTACTGGCAACACTGGATTCATACACAAGTCCAAGCTCAACACCAACGGTTCCTTCTCCGTCGGCAAGACATGGAAGCTCGCTGAGCTCAGAGGCATCCAGGTCGTCGACGTGCGTTTCCTCTCTTCCTCTCACTCCCCGTTCACCCCTTCGCAACCAGCCGACCTCGTTCAATGTCACCCTCGCGAGGACATACAAGTGGCAGACAGAGAACGCCACCGACCAAACCGCATTTGTCCGAGCCATCGTCGAGCTCTTCCGTTCTGTCGTAGGCGCCCCACTCCATCTCGTTGGCGTGGATGATGCCCGTTCGACGTCAAGTAGGTGGTAGTGAATGCTCACAAAAATCGCTCACAGTCAACTGCCCTCTAGCAGACTCCATCCCACCGCTCGACGGGTCGTCTCTTCTTTCCGCGCCCCCGGTCACCTTAAACCGCACGCCTATCCCCCTGGAGAACACCCACCCTCCCCAGACTCAGTACTCGCACATTTTCAGGACCCCTTCACGTTCCGCGTCACCCGTAGATTCCATGAGGAATTATTCGGCAAGAGAATCCGTCGTTTCTAGCGCCTCGGGCCTCCGCCCACCTTCCCCTTCTATTCCTTCACATCAGTCACCGTTACCCGGTTCCCTGAGGCCAAGAATTGGCCGTAGACCATCCGTCGCGACACCTCCACCTTCCGCCGCAGGTAACGCGATGGTTCTTCCCTCTAGTCTCGTACCTACTCGTGCTCCTACCACGTCCCCACGCCCGTCGTCCCGTCCGAGCCACATGCCTACTAAGCCGTCCCTCGACTTGCTTCGTACATCGAGTCCATCTTCTCTGGTTCTCACAGAACCACATAATCCCACACACTCCGAACCGCTCGCATCTGCTCACATGCCTCTATCACGTACCTTGACCCCAAAGCCTCCCGAGACCTCACATATGCGCCGAGAACACAACAATCGCGTTTCATTCTTTGACCCTGTTAACCAGGTTGTCCTTGACCGGCTTGTAGCAGGTAACAAAAGCTCTGAAGAGGACGCCGAGAGCGCAGGGGAAGCAGCAGAAGAAACGATGGTCAGTGTAGAGGAAATGCTTGAAGGCTATGAGTGGGCGGGCGACGACATGTTCGGCCAAAAGTCTGTAAAGGGGGCCGCAGATCTGGCCGAAGCTCGTTTATTGGACGAGCTCACGGCACTTGACAAGGTCGGCTGTCAGACTTTCGATCGTAATAGCTCGACAAGTAACCCCCTCGTTAGGCTAACATACACTCTTTCTTGGAATCCGATGATCGGGTGGGCCTCGTCATCAAATACTTGGACGAGGCCCTTGGGGAGGTCGATGCCATAGACAACTTGATATCCTCGTACAAGATTCACCTAAACGTAAATGAACTATAGTCGACGCTTCCCTTTGTTCTGACTACTTCGATAGGCTGTGGGAGATGACATCTCTTTTATTCAGTCACAACGACGCGGCTTACAGGTTCAAATGCAAAACCAAGGTGTACTCCTCAGTGAACTTGAAAACCTGCTTGTAAGTGACTCGTCTAGTATATCTCCGGCATACTCTGATGTCATGCATGCTTAGAAAACGGTCCAGGTTAATCAGGAAGTATTACTCACACTCACTCAAGAGTCTCTCGAAAAGCCAACCGGAATACAGCAGCTTGAAGACGCCGCCACCGAACTTTATAAAGCACTCCAGGCTAGTCAGGATACAGGTCGGGGTTACTTCGGACGAGCTGCATGGTCTGATCTTGTTTCTGCAGAAATGGCCGCTACCATGGAAAGGCTGGATGAGTACAGGACCTATAATGCACAGTTCTGCAAACGTGTATTTGATTACCTCTCCATCATGATAGTTGCCCAGGTCAGTTTGCTTATTATATAGGTCTCTTAACCCAAGTCCCTCACCCTATCTCAAGTCCAAGCTAATTCTTGATGATAACGGTGGGATTGTTCGACAGAAAGGACATGGGCGACCAATCATGTCCAGTCACCAGAGCATGGAGTCCTACCTTGGCAGATATGCTGGACTACTTTTGTATCTAAAAGAGATGGATGAAACAGTATACTCAAAGTTTTGTGCGGTATGTTACCTGGAGGTGCAAGCTTCCGATGCTAACGCACTGTCTATCAGGTGTACTTCTCTGCGGCGAGCGACCTTCACAACAATCAGATGAAGGGATTGTTCTCAATCTATGCTGGCATATTGAAGAAGGCTCCTGAGGAGGACATGGAACAAAGTATGGTGCTGTGTTGTCTCTCCCATCCACGCTAATCCACTTTTTCAGGTTTTGCACAGAATAATGCAAGCGCAAAAGGGAGTGCTATTCGTCGCGCGGGCACTATTGTACGTGGTCCAATAGAAACGCGAAACCGGGAACGAGAGCGGGGTGGGCAAGCGGCCGAAGAATACGGAGCAGCTGACGTTCGTATCTCCGTTGAGTGTGAGAAATCAGTCTTCTTACTTGTCACAGGCCCTCGGTTACGTTCTAGAGCAAATTGCTCCTCAGATTTACCGGGAAAACGACTTCATCGCAGATTTTCTTCAGATCAATGATGTTGGTCTCACCTTTGCTGATTACGCTGGCCTAGATAACTACTTCCGACGCCAAGCGGCTAGGAGTGCTGGTCTCAGTCAATCTACCACAAAATTAGTGCGTGGTGCCATGGACTTGATATTTGGTTTCCTGCCTGCCGAACTGAAACAATGGATTGATGTCGCTGTCGCCAAAGATGCGCTGTAAGTTTTTAACTTGACGGTGCACACATGTGCTCAAATAAGGGGCAGGCAATTAGTCGGCGTTATCGCTTGTCTCGAGCGTTTCCTCGCTGATGCCGACGAACGTGGCAATATCTTTTTCCTTCAAATACTAGATAAGCAGCATCTCCGGCTTAAAGGAGTGTTCGATCGCCATACCGTAAGCGAGCTTGCCGAGCAAGATCGACGTGGACTGCTTACCATGTGGCACAGAGCCAGCAAATCAAGATGGTTGATGAAACGAAACTGACGAGCAAGAAACGTAAAGGGATAGCTCACTTTATCAAGTATTTCCCGAACTATGTGAACCGGGTCGAGCAACAGCTAATCGGTGCGGATGGACTGGAGATCCGGACACACGTAGACTCGGCATACGAGAAAATTGTATACAGCATGTTTGAATGCCTGAAGCATATGGCAACACTGGACGGTGACGGAGAGGACAAAGGGCAACTCAATTATCATGTGTTGCTCGTTGGTGAGTAATACGTGTAGGGATATGGATTGAATGTGATCGATTTGCAGAGAACATGCACTACTTTGTTGCCGAGATCTCCCGGCTGGAGACTGGTTCTGTTAGTGGATTCTTGAAGCAAGCCGAGGCTATCTACAACGAAAACTTGGCTGCGTATATCAGGATCGTACTTCGGAGACCATTCACCAGATTGATCGTGCGTGTAGTTACCTCATGTTGAACCTCGACTGATAACGTGCTTACAGGAATTCTTCGAGGGCGTGGAGAGACTCTTGGAGACAGCACCACCGAGCGAGATTCAGAAGAATTCTAATTACAGCAAATCGTCGCTGAAGAAAGTGCTGAAGGACTTTGATAGCAAGGATGTGCGTAAGTACATTGATGTGCTTTTCCGACGAGTGGAGAAACACTTTACGGAGGCGGAAGAGAAGGCAACGAAAGAAGAGAACAGTGGGATCACACCAGGTACAGTGATGGTTGGAGTATGGAAGGCATGTGAGGAGGAGCTACAGCGGATGACGGAGAACTTCAGTGCGAGAATATCACAGTGCTATGCTGAGAGCGGCATATCGCTGGAATATACCGCAAGCGACGTAGAGGCTGCGTTCAAGAGACACCGACTGGATTCATAGGTTGGGTTTTAGTACATCTCGTTCTAGACTTCAATCTCTCACACACGTGTGGGATGAATAATTCGAGAGATCAGCGAAAAGTGATTAACATGATCAAAGTCCGAGGGGTATCTTAGTTGGTGGCATATAACTCTCCATGTGAACTGCTACTAACACATGCACCGCTTGAGTCCTTGAGAGCGAGTGCGACCAGAGCTGTGGGACTGTAGGTAGTCCAGAGGTCCTTGAGTCGGTCGACAGAATAGGCGGGTTTGTGTGCGCCACCGCTGCAAGGGACCTGGGCAGAGACGGGGGACCTGTTTAGGAAACTCCAGGCAAGGTCAACAAGAGTAATGACACGAGTCCGACAAAAGGCTATGGTGTTGCTTTGTGCGGAAGCCATGGCGACATCGAGGTCGGCTTCGTTCCTTGAGCACCATGGCTCGAAGTAAGTGCTGTAGACATAGGCAGAACCCTGGAAGGAAGGGTGTGAAGAAGAAAGGAGAAGGAGGAAAGGGGACGAACCTGAATCTGGGGAAGCGAGATGTACAGCAAGAAGATGGTTCGCAGCTCCCAGTAAAAGGGAAGCCTAGGGTGTATTCAGGACACGGGATGGGTGAAAGAGGGGGGGGGCCGACCAGGACAAGAGAAGACCAAGGGTCTGCTCGAATGTCACGAAGGCACCGACGACAGCCCAGTACCTGGAGAGTACCTGGAGGGTGTCAGCAGGGGCGGCATGAGCCAAGGCCTTGTACGTGGCATAGGATGGAAGGGCGAACGCGAACCAGGCGCTGAGGAGGACGATG
>JBBPKN010000614.1:0-33417 GCA_038089275.1 Pulveroboletus cf. rosaemariae
CATGCTTACCCCTCCTCCCTCGCCACTCCCCTCTATACGGCAAGTTTCATCGGGAAAGTTGAATGCCAGCGATCCAGACGCGGTCCAAACAGGGTGCCTACCTGTGGGTGACTCCCGTGGTTTACCCCCAAGACAATGGTTCCACGGCTTGATTCGATGGACTATATTTTTCGTTCCTCTTGCTCTGATACTGCTTGCTGCATCCACCCGTTTTCGGGAACACCCTGCTGCCTTTGACCTCCTTTCAATGGACGGCGATCATGAATCGAATAAATGGCCGAAAGTGGTGGATTGGTCGTTTCATAAGCCACACAGAATCGCCAACAACCGTTTGGTCAAGAAGTCCGCTTCCAGTTTTGCGACATCCAGTACAGCCACGCTCGCCCCCACAGTTCCCGAAAACCCAACTCTGCCCACGCCATTTCCTCAACCCTTTGATACGACGCTCTCTCGCAATTTCTCCACCACCGCTTGTTACAACTTTTTCTTGAACATGACACAAGTGGACGCGTTCCGTTCTTGTCGCCCGTTTTCTTTGTTGATCACCACTTCCAGCACATTTTTAAAGGTGAGTTTCCGTTTTTCCTTCCGTTTCCTGGACAGTATACATAACCTTTCCGATTTTACTAAACAGGCTCAGAACGACGTCAATCTAATGAACGCGGATGTATGGGGCACTTGCAACACGCAGATTTCGCAGGCACAGTGCGATGCCAACATGTCTTGGTTCGCATCGTCGCTGCACGCATCGTGTCAAACGGACCTTGCAGACCATGTCGTGACAGCTGTGGTGACTCTCAACGGTGAGTATCATTTTTTCAAAACTCTGTTGGATTACCTGACGAACTTAATATGTGTTTTACTGAATGGCAGCCTTGTATGTATATGACCTCATGCGGAAGGCTGCTTGTCGAGTGGCTTCAGCAACGAATTCGTACTGCTATCTTGAGGCTGTCGCGAATTCCGACCCGTCAAGCTATTGGTTTTATCAATTACCCCTTGGCCAACCGCTTGGGCCGAACATTACGACGAGTGCGTGTAACGAGTGTACATCGGCACTGATGGCGTCATACGCCTTGGCGCTCAAAAGTACCAACGGGACGACCTTGGCAGGTCTTGCACAGACGTACAACACGGCCGCAGACACCCTCAACACTGTGTGTGGACCAGCATTCGCTATCAACGCACAGGTCTCCAACTCAGTTCGGGCAAATGTGGGTGCGCCGTCGAGTTCGTTGGTGGCGGCGGGTTTGCTCGTGCTGTTCGCGGTCGTGTTGTGTGGGAGTTGATGGAGATATTTTGGTCTTGGACACAGGTTCAGGGAACTGATGGGATGTGAGCAGATGCTTTGATTTTCCGGGTTTTGACATGGTCGGAATGGTTGGGAAAACGGGCGAGTGGTCCGACGGTCTTGGTCTGTCGTCTGCTTCAGGTTCTTAGGGATCTTTGGCGGAAAGTAGAACACTGGGCATTTATCATCGCCCTTTCTCCATGGACGTTGTTCTTTCGGTGTCTTCATGACGTGCGTGTCCGTGTGTAACTGACCTTATCCCCGGTTATATGTAGCCTTGCCCGGGCACACACATGTTCTCGATGCCCAGTGTGTGGAGCTACTTATACATTCACTTGTCGGACATCAGTGGGACGCAGGGGCTCTAGTGATGATTGGACGATGCGTGCATGGTTATTTTTGAGCTCGCTCGCAGCCTCATCGCTCTACCGTTTCGTTGGCACTGCGCTGTCCACGCCGGCGACGATGTCCAACGACAATGTCACTGAACGGCGTTGCCAAAAGAGGTAGGAAATTAAATGGCTACGTGACCGTTGGAGCAGGCCGAAGCTGAACCGCTGGTCACGTTGGGACCATCTGGAATCGACGAGCAGGTCCCGTCGACCATCCTCATCCTGAACGTCTTCGAGATCGATCTCGACCACGGCTACTGTACCAGTCAAGGACACTCACGCGATACCCAGAAACATCGAGTCTGTCGTCCTGCGTCGCAACCAGTCATGCCGCGTCTTCGTGTCCTTGTTGGTCCATCTGCCGAAAATTTGGTCTCTGTCACGGATATCGTCAACACAGGACAGGCGTATCCCGTTCTTTCTGAGCACTTCCAGGGAAGGATCGCGGTCTATGTCAAGAACTTCGTCGCTCCATGTGGGGGACGGTTGACAAGTGAATATTTTGAGAGGGAAGACAGAAAAGGGATTACGTGGAGCATTCAGATACAAGGTATGTCCCGCTACCAGCATCCGTGGGGCCACATCATATCCTGATGCCTTCGCACAGGCCGGTTCCTGCAACCACATTCAGCAGATGACATTCTATTCGGCAATATCTTCGAAAAGCGATTGAAACTCCCTTGGGGCTCAGGTGCAGCTCTCAAGTTCATGCAGTGAGTGTGTCCACACCACTGAGTGGTATCAAACTCATGCAGGATGACATCGACAACAAAAAGCTTCATTGATCCTACGCTAGAACACGACCTCACTGGTTCCAAACCATGGGCACTTTCACCCTTGATCGCCACTATGCCACACTTTGCCCATGAACGAATTTGCAATCTGGAAGGGTTACCCCAAGCTGACATTCTTCCGTTTCCTCCACTTGTCTCTGTAACCGACGATACGTCCCAACTGTGGACTACCTCACCATGCTCTAATCGCCAACCTCTGTCGTGTGATGTGACGCCCCCATCGGTTTCTCGCTCCTCCTTCTCCACCTCATGGTCGTCAAGTTCCGATACCTCGTATAGCTCCGCAACGTCGTCTCTGCGAGACAGTGTCAATAACACACTCAAAAGATCCCTTGAAAAGGCGCACGTACGATGGAAGGGAACCAGGCGCTGCATGGACTTCCGGACGTCTGGCGAACGCAGGTCATTCTTTAGCAGCGCACATCATCGCAGAGAGGTCGTTCTGGGACCGCAGGTTTGGGCATTTTCGTTCATGTTTGGCTTTATATGGCGGCTGGTGCACGGATAAGCAATGAGCTGACAAGGCTTGTACATCAGGATCTCGTGACGACGGATTTTTGTTATGGCTACCTCGAATTCAGCCCCACATTAGCGCTGCGTCTTCCGGGTGGCATCTCTTTTGATCTGGTTCGATATTGGGACAAACACCCAGTCAAGTTTATCTGCTGCGAGCGCAAGAAAGCATCTCCAGGTGGGGATGATGGGGAGCCGGTGGGAAAAGTTTTCTGGTGTGTTTCGTTTGAGGATGGCGGTGACGACGACAAGGCCCAGGATGATCCAGCAAGCGAGCGGGCAGACGGATTGATGTAGTCCAGGACACAGTTGTAACTTATCTGCAAGTCGTTTGTACTATTTTTTACTATGTAGCTCCTCGAAAGTGAGGGGCTAATTTCCCATTTCTAGTCGACTACCATTACAATCCGCTTGGGAAACTTGAAACTCGACTGCCTGTCGCCTCCTGTTCTTGACTCTTACACAATCTATCATGATTCAGATATGTCGCGCTGAAGACGGCGAGTCTTTTCAAGTGAGTCCTTCTCGTCACGGAACATGGCGCTCATTGAACGGGTCGCACTACAGGTCAACGCTACCTTGAGAGACATCGAGAGGTGGGAGTGAGCGTTGGTCGTGAGCGAACCAGTCTGACTGGCCAGCCACAGGAGAGGCAGTCTCGAAGCTTTCATCCACCAAGAGATTAGCGTGGATCAAGATGATATCCTGGCGTACCTCTCGGACGGGACGCGCTTACGGACTGATAACGTCCGCGAACTTGTTGGTGCCCAGGACCAGGTCCGTGTAACTGTTAGCCATGCCGTCGTCCCACACGTTTCCCGTATCCCCGTACTCATTCAGGGATTTCAGACTATCTACGTGTTCAGCAAACACTATCTCGATATCGAACTTCCAGACGTGCTCAGAGAGCTCCACGTCGAGCCACCACTCCGGCTTCCCATAGAGGGTACGCCCATGTCTCCTGTCTCCCGTTCATTCCTGGTTCTATTCTATCAACAGAAGTTCTTTCCGCGACACCGCCGTACAAACCTTCCCATCTCGCGGCCCAGTACCTCCGCAGCGCGCATGTCTACCTTGACTACGTCACTCACACCCTTGCAACGCTCCATCGTCAACACGAAGCCGTCCGTATTGCATGTGGCAGTCTCGATCTCAACACGCTCGACATCACGGACGTGTTTGAGGGGATTGCCGTCACGGCCTCTCGGGATCTCGCGCGTCAAGCGTCGTTGCTCACGTTTGTCGATGCCGACTTGGAGATTGTCAACCGCGTGGAGGTACATGTCGAGTTTATGTCTCCATCGATGCGCAAGGCGATTGAGGGGGGTGAGAGACCTAGGATGCTGGGAACGTATGTGGCCAGGGACAGAATGAAGCTCGTGGCAGAAGGGTGTGCACGGATACATAGTGAGGGAGCATTTTGGTAAGTGAAGGAAAAGTGACCCAATGACTTATTTCACCCAGACGATTTACGAACACAATTCTCTGAGTCTGAAAAGGCAGTGGGCAGATTGGCAGCGGGTGCGGAGGTGGTCCGGTCGACAGTGGCCACCATGAAGTAAGGTCGATTCTGGGTGTCGAGATGGGGCATCGTTGATATTCAGTTAGGACTATCGATGATGCGGAAGCGTCAGGAAGGAGGTTTCACGACACGCTAGATAAGGCATCTGAAGTTGCTGCGGCGTTGGAGAGTCCCGCAACGAATCACGATGCGCTAATGCAAGGTAACATGATGAGGTGATCTATCGAGTACACCCTCAATCTCTCTCGGCAGAACTTAGGCAGCTTGATGGCATTCTCAGGCATGAAGTCGAAGTGATGACACGTGCCAAGGTACACCGCAATGGACTATCAACGACCGTCATCGACAAGAACTGACCACTACACTTAGAACGACTATACTGAACAATGTATCGGGGCTTTACGCCAAATCAGCACTCTAAACGTGGATCTTGTTCAACTGCCCACCACGCTATCCCAATTGCAAAACAAATTTCGAACAAAAAACAATTTTTCACACATACAACGACTACATACCATGCTTTACTCTTATGGCGCTACTGTGATCGAGATTGTTCGTCGAAAGGAGTTTGGTGAGGGTCTGCGCCATAATCTATCTCCCCTGTCGCTCACTGTCGAATAGCGCGATTCTTTTATCAACGGGCACAGTCCATTCTCGAAGTCATGGCGAGACTTTCGTGAGTGAGCGCAGCCTATTCGCAACAGCGTGAGATAACCTTATTTTACAGTGCAAACGAGAGAAAACGTCGCCAGGTATATCGTGGAGAGGTACACGGTCAGCTACCATTCGACACTCGGGGTATGGATGACCCTGTACCCACTATTGATTTTTCGCCTTCCGGTGGCAAGGATTCAACTTATTTACTCGAGAGAGAAGATGTAGATGGTGAGTTGGATCAGGTCCTACGTACTTTCCTGGAAAAAGAGATCGTAACCCCTCTGGAACAGCTTTTTTGCAGGTGGTACACGATTTAGAGGAACATGGTCAAGCAACCTCAAACCTAGAGCTTCTCAGCTCTGTTCAGGAGACACGTCTTGCACTCGAGAAACTCGTGCAAAAAATGGATAATCTTGAAGCAGGCTTCGACCGTATAGCCGAACGTTCACGTAGGGTCATCCCGTCGTTACGCTGCTGATTGTCTCATATGGTATCTACAGTGCTTTCTGCATCTCGGCTATCCGCATCTCGAAGAAAGCGTATGTTTTATGTATCTGTCGTTGTTGATTCCGTTCGCGTTGCTCATGACGTTGTAGTTACAGAAGCGGACGAGATGGCTTTCCAAGAACTCTCGGAACAACTTCGTAACGCGGAAGAGGTCAAGACTCATCTGGAACAAACCCTACAGCAAGAACGGGCCACATTCCAAGCAGAGACACACCGACTGCACAAGGACGTCGAAAAAGCTCTGCTCGTTGCTCAATCGGAGCGCGACAGGGCCGACGCGCTGGAACGTGAGCTCCATCAAGCCAAAGTCCAGATCGAGAGCGAGGTGTCTGTGCGACGAATTCTCGAACGTCGAAATGGAGAGCTGGCGCAAGACGTGGAGGCCCAGCGTCGAGAACGCGCCAAGGCATTGAGTGATGCAACAGAGCAAGCGAGGATCGCGGACACGCTTCGACAGGAGCTTGCTCAGGTGCGTGCACAAGCGGAGCAAGTCAATACGCTCGAAGCCGAGAGTACGGCCAAGGTGAACCAGTTATTGGAAGACCAAATGGCGACGCTGCAGAATCTCGAAGAGGCACGTTCACGTGGAGAAGACTTGGAGAATCAGATACGGACGGTGAGAGCAGAGAATGACGAGGTGCATCAGCTGTTGAAAGAGTCGGACATGGAAAAGGATCGACTGTTAAGGATGCAGGCTACGGAACACGATCGGATGCTCCGGGACCATATTGCCGAGGCAGACGGGGACCGCGCGGTGTTGGAGCATCAGTTTTCGGAACTCAGAGCGCAACTCGAGGATGCGAACTCTCAGCTGAAAGAGGCCCATGCTAACGTGGATCTGACGAATGCCGATGCAATGGGACTGCGGGAGGAGCTACAGCGCGTCGAACACGAGCTGCGCGAAGCGAGGCGCGCTGAGTGCCTGTTATTAGAGGAAGTAGCGGCCGGACGTGTCTCGCAGTGCAACCTTGAACAAAACCTGGAGAACAGTGGGCGATTGTTAGCGCAGATGCTCGACGTGGCAATCGCATTTCGACATGCACATTTCAAAGCGCTATCGATGGCACGCGCCTATACAATCCATCCCAATGTGAAACAAGGACAAAGCCAAAATCAGAGCGGTCATCTACATTTGGTAGACTCTGCGTTTTCTCCACCCTCACTATTGCGTCACGATGTGATTGCGGAAGAACCGACACCAATCGATCCGTCTGACCCTGTCGGGGCGTTGGAACTCCTGCGGGCATATGACCACGACCACTTCTTGGATGCAGTCGCTAAAACGGGGACGGTCATTCGGAAGTGGCAGAAGCAATGCAAGGAATATAGGGAACGTGCCAAGGGAAAGATATCGTTTCGGAATTTTGCAAAAGGGGATCTTGCGTTGTTTCTTCCCACTCGAAATTCGGTGTCGAAACCTTGGGCAGCATTTAATGGTGAGCACCCTTTTTTCCTTGCTACTCGAGGTTCATCTTGTCTTGCCCGCAGTGTCATTCCCTCATTACTTCCTTTTGGCAACGGGACATTTAGCGGAACAGTTGAAAACGCGAGAATGGATAGTCGCTCGGATTACGTTTATTACCGAGCGTGTTGTCGATCAAAAGGTAAAGATTAGTATGCGTTCTTTTCGCGTCTCATTTTATTTTCACAGGACCCGACTACCAATCCTTACGGTTTGGGCGATGGCATCAAATACTACATGCTAGAGGTCGAAGACTGGACACAATCTAGTCAAGTTATCAAGCGTAGACCCAACTTGAGAAAGATCTCGGCAGTATCAGACCCAGAGAACGAGCGCAAGTCGACGGTGGTGACATCGAAGCCACCCCCAATTCCCCCAGGGCCACCTCGAGCCGAGGTTGAAGAGTCGTTCAGCATCACGCAACCGCCTACGTCTCATTTGTTTCCTTCGCGCCAGCGAGCAAACTCGACGCCTTCTGCTGGACCCTCGTCACTCTCACGACTACTCGCCCAAGCGTCTCCTGAACCGCCTGAAGAGCCCACGTCAGTGGTTGTTCTGCCACCAAACGCTGAGGCGCCTATGGCTCCTAGTCAAGGTCCCAAGGGCTCTCCTTCACCACAGCCACAACCACCACCCCCGTCTTCTCCATTATCGCCCAAGGGACCACCGGACTTGTCACTACCTTCGGTACGTCCACCTACAGGTTCCACTGGATCGCAACCGCGGACATCCTCGCCACTACGCCCTGGCTCACGTGCATCCCGACTGTCTACAACGTCCAAGATATCCTCGGCACGACCACCTACTTTGGCAACGGTCACGAGTTCACCGGCTACAGTAAAAGCAGTGGCAACAACAGCACTGACGGAACCCGTGTTCTCCACGTTCTCATCTGAGCATACGTTGCTTGCTGGTCCGCCGTCACCAACAGAGTCGGCCTCGGGTGCGATGTCACAGTTTCTGATGAGTCGACGGCGGACATCGTCGTTGTATCACATCGCACGGGCGTCACTTTCGGTATCAGGGCCCGATGCTGGCGCTGGAGTGGGTGCACTGCCCCATACGCAGACACAGACAGAGGCACCGGTGCAACCACAGCTACCGCCGCCAACAGCATCGAGTACGCTAGCAACGTTTGCGAGCAACTGGGTCGTTCCGTTTGGGAGGCGGAAAAGGGCTGAAAACGCCGTCGTTCCCGCGCCAGTACCTCCGTCGTTCACGGAAACCAGCACGGGGACGAGAAATGGGCCAGTATATTATGATGCACTGTCGGGAAGCGTTCATGGCAAAAGCAGGGACGAGTCGACTAGCGAGATGCCAAAACGGCTATGAGGAAAAGTTTTGTGTGCGTTGTGGCCAGCCCCCTTTTGACTTGTCCGTGATGGTGATGGACGCCGTCTTCCGTACTTTTATTATGCTCCATTTGTTAACTCTGCGTGTGGATGCATTTCTTGTAGAGGAATTGCCCTCGTGAGCAATTGAACTCGCGATAGAAGATGAGGAAATACCAGAAAGGACACGGATAAGGTGCGGTGTATTGCCGGCGATGGCTCTGCCTCTATGACAAGGACGAGGATAGCAGAGCACCTGACATATTGGATGAGCCTTTGGACAATGCAGGCAAACAATAGGAATGCAGTGGTTAAATTGATCGTGCAAGTACGCCAAGGAAGATGGTCCGGATGGAGGGGACTGTACGGGAACCAGGATGCAAATGAGTGGTCACTGAAATGTCAAATCGACCACTTGCCCTCGTTTTGTGGATTTTGTGTACACTGCAAAGCGCCGTCGAAGCCGTGAGTTGAGAGCTGTAACAGAGCAGTCAAAGGCGTCGACCTGCGGATCCAAACGAGTCGTAAACTGACCTTTCTGAAATGGACGCTGATTATTCTGCATAGGATCACCCAGAGGCACAAACCTGGAGGGTGTTGAGAGCATCCGATCACCGCCAGCTCACGTTGGGGCGAACGTGGCATGTACAAACGACACTATGGTGTGACTGCTGCAGAGCCCCTGAAAGAGCTGATATCGTGGACTTGCACGAGCCCAGTGCGTCAGGCGGTCCAGCAGTTCTGTGTTTCACCCACTGAAAGGTACGTCGCGGCACTAAACGCGTCCAGGTTTGATCTGACACCGAAGTGGTCCGGGTAACTCGGGAAAAGCCTCTCCACTTCGAACTGGAGGGGTTGGATGGTCTTCCCGGGCCGCGAGTGCTATAAAGCGGGCAGACAAGTGCGTCGGGACCTCAATCCCACTCGCCCCCTTTAGTCCGTTCTCGTCGTCAGCCAGAAGACGATATGGGTGCTGGTGGTGCTATTCCCATCGGAATTGATACGTCGCTGGCACATCTGATCGACCCGAGAAGAAAATGGTACAATAACAGGCGGTGGGCACCCTGTATACGACGTGCTTCCCCGCACTGATTCACGCATCTCACATGCCGACAGACTGATTATCCTCAATTTCTGGATTGTTCTTTTGTATGTCCTTGAGAACTCTTATACGTCATATGATTTCTCTGATATTCTACTGTTACCAATAGTCTCATCACCTCGTCCACGAACGGTTATGACGGTAGTATGATGAACGGTCTCCAAACTCTTACTCAGTGGAAGTCTGCTTTCAACAACCCATCCGGCGGGAAGCTTGGCCTGCTTAATGCCATTCAAGTAAGCACATAGAGCCCTAGGTTTTTTTCTGAAAATCTGCTCATCATGTTGGACAGAATATCGGTGCGCTTGCAGGCTACCCTTTTGCTCCCTATGTATCCGACGGCCTTGGTCGTCGTCGGGCCGTGTTCTTGGGTGCGACGATCATGTGCACTGCGACCGCCATTCAAACTGCCTCTAAATCGATCGGCATGTTCATTGGTGCCCGTTTTCTAATTGGTTTTGGCCTCACATTCGCGGGCAAGTTTGATAAAACATTGAGCATACCGATCCTATATGTTGAAAGACCTCTACAGCCAACGCTGCTCCTATGCTGGTTACTGAAATCTCATACCCTACATATCGCGCCCCTTTAACATCCCTGTACAACTCCCTCTGGTATTCTGGTGCCATCATGTAAGTTTTCGTCCATGCACTGCGGCTCCTTACCCTTCTCAACTCCACTTTGATCCTTGTTAGTGCTGCGTGGACAACGTACGGTACCTTCCAGATCAACAGTACATGGTCATGGCGTCTGCCGTCACTGCTACAGGGTCTACCTTCGATTTTGCAGTTTGTTTTGGTCCTGTTTGCACCTGAGTCGCCTCGTTGGTTGCTGAGCAAGGGTCGTGAAGAAGAAGCGTTGAAGGTTCTTGCTTATTATCATGCCGATGGCAACGCGTAAGTGGGCCTCACAAGTCCTATTTTCACCCATCATTTCGCCTCCAGATCAGACCCACTTGTACAATATGAATTCCAGGAAATTAAGGCCGCCCTCGAGTTCGACCGAGCGACCGTCGAGAATGTCGGCTGGAAGTCGCTCATTGCTACTCCTGGAAACCGAAAACGGATGCGCATCATCATCGCTATGGCCTTCTTCTCGCAATGGTCTGGTAACGGTCTCGTTTCATACTACCTGAGTGAGGTCTTCGACCAGATCGGTATCACCGGTACAGGTACTCAGCTCCTCCTCAACGGTATTCTGCAGTTATGGAACTTGAGTTGGGCCGTGTTTGCGGCTTTCATGGTCAATCGTCTTGGTCGTCGCTTCCTTTTTCTTCTTTCTGCCGGCTTGATGACCCTTTTCTACACGGCACAAGCAATTTGCTTCTCTGAGTATGCTCAGCATGGAATGGCTGCGGCTGGACATGCTGTTATTGCGTTCATCTTCCTCTTCTATGCCGCGTATGATATTGCGTTCACTCCGCTCATCGTGTCCTACACGGTCGAAATCCTGCCGTACCATCTTCGTGCCAAAGGCTTCAACGTCTTCTCCTTTGTCATTTCGCTCGCCCTCATCTTCAACCAGTACGTCAACCCGATCGCACTGCGCGCCATAGGATGGAAATACTACGTAAGTTACGCCTGGCATGTGTCCATGACACAGACAATCGCATTGACAAGCCGTCTCTTATGGTACAGCTCGTGTACGTTTGTTGGCTCGCACTCGAATTCATCTATCTGTGGTTCTTTGTTGTGGAGACCAAGAATCGGACACTGGAGGAAACGGCTGCACTGTTCGATGGCGAGGATGCCATCAATAAAATTACGCACCGGACCGCGGCGTGCAAAGTGCACGAAGATGTCGTGATTGAGAAGCGTACAGAGAGCGCATGATCTCCTCGTCATCATCGGGCAGCCCTGTTTTTAGTCCCGTTTTTTGATGGGCTTTTTGTTGTATCATTATACCCTCGGTCACTGGTAAAAAGACGTACGCCTTCTTGACCAGTCTTTCAACATGCATGTGTGTAAAATACATCCACAGAGACGAGGTTGCGCGCCATCAGTGGTCGTCCATTATTCTCCAACAAAAATAGTTTCCCGATCGGTCACCTCCATCTTCTCCATCTCTCGACTTTTAGACTTCAAGCCCCATGTCTCGGGGTCGCTACATGTTCGGGAAAGTGGGAAGGCGTATCAGAGTGCGCGTGCTATCGATCATGACCGCCTCGCATGGTCTATAACATTGCACGTTAGGAATGTCCTATTCAGAGGGCCGACCACCATCCCCTGACGGATCTGAACGACTCTTAAAGTTACCCACATCTGGGTCGTCAGAAGAGATGTTTATGGCGAGCACAATGAGAGGAAGAAAGCGTTCCTCGTTTTCCTTGCATGCTAGCGTCCTTCGTCACCTCTTCAACGGTAGAAGAATGAGTCCTCCGTCAAGATTCTCACTAGCACTGCTCGTCGGTTACTGGCCCCAGACAATCGGTACTAGGGTGTCACGAGCTAATCCCCGTCGACTCGACTTCAACTCTCACGAGCCGTGAAATCCCTACCTGTCCAGCCCTCAACAGACCGCCCTCCCCCCTCCATTCATATTTCAGATGGTGCCCCAGGTAGATCCTCTGCTGACTCAGACAGAAACTAACCTCCAAGGGAAAAAAAAGTGGGGGGAGGTAGGTAAGCTTCGAAGCCAGGCGTTGGAATGTGCTCCGAGACATGGAACAGAGCGTTTGGCACGAGTCCGTTGGTTCAGTTACCAGTACTAGCTAATGACCAAGGAACTAGGCTGGCTCAATCAGATTTGGTAAATCAGTCAGACGTCCCAACGCTTGATCAGTCCCCGAATAATTAAGTCAATGTAGTATATAGACAGACCTACTGTGACAAGGGGAAAGGAGATAAGAAAGAAGGAGAAAGACAATGATCGGCTCAGGGCTGTTGAATGCCTCGCAAGGAGGTTTGAAAAAAGGACGGCTACGAACAATGACAAGACAAAAACGACGTGAGCAAGGATCCATGACACCATCTACTGCTGTCATTTGAAAGGACCGGCACACACGGTGAGGAAAAGCCAACGGCGCAGACAGTCTCCACCCGAGTGGGAGATTAACGAGAGGACTGTCATGTTTACGGAGAGGGCCATGTCCAAAGTGAAGGAATAGATACGTAGGGATTGTGATTTGATGATCGCGCTCCATTGCCAAAGTACCATGCAAAATGGGTCCATCATTGCCTCATCCTCCCCTTCAGCTGATGTTCCACCATGTTATTTCGTTCTGAGAGCCCCAACAATAAGGCGAGCTGATCCGAGTCCTGTCGTTGTTCCCATCATTATGAACCATCCCTTTAGCAAGATATAGCCAGCGATGACCGAAATAACCAGAAAAACGCAGTTAAAGAAGAGAAAATAAACAGGAAACCGGGTCAAGAAAGATGAAGAAAGGCTCCACCTGACTTAGCCAGTCTTGCTATTTCCCTTCTTCTGTTTGCGAGGTGGCGTCACCGGCCGTCCCATGTTCATCCCCCCGTATGGGTATTTGGCTTTCTTTTCGGCAGGTTTAAGGATCTTTGGGCCGCATCACAGACAATCGACTATAGTGGATCACATGACAACACACCTGGAAGGAACACAACAGTGTCTCGTCAACGCTCATCATGGCCCCGGCATTATCAAACTCTCCGCAATAATTTGGTGCTGAGAATAAGGTAACGAGGTGTCGTTTTGCAAAGAATTCGTAACCATCCTCTACGACCTGCAACACATTATTAGTCCTTGCCGACATGCGATGTCCGGGTCCAGACATGCCTGATGTGCTCTGCAAATGAGGTCCATGTCATGCTTCTGCAAAAATCTTGAAACGACATCTGGCCCAAATGTAAACGAGACCCCTCGATCATTTTCCGACCACCCAGTGATATCTTTGTCTGGGTCTGACCATAGAAGGTCACACAGTAGTCCTGCACGACCGCTGTGAGACAGATCTCTACAATACACACATGACGGACGCACCAGTGTCTGGAACGTCTGTAGGTCTCATAACCCTTCGTATTTGCTCCATTGATTGGAGATCGGGGGACAATCCGCCGTGCATGGTGAATATCTTTTCGTCGATGATGGCAGCGATGGGTAGACAATTAAAGCAATCAGTAAATGTTTTCCATAACTTGATGTTGTACCGCCGTTTGCCTTGACTCTATTTTCAATACTGAACACGTCTTGGAGTGATGAGAAGTACGACACACATTCGTCATAAAAACCATAAATCCGGTTGATGCTTGCGCACTCGTGGTTTCCACGAAGGATGAAAAAGTTTTCAGGGTACTTGATCTTGTATGCGAGAAGGAGGCAGATGGTTTCGAGGGATTGCTTACCCCGGTCGACGTAGTCGCCGAGGAAGAGATAATTTGCTTCGGGTGGGAAACCCCCATACTCGAACAGTCGCAAAAGGTCATAGTACTGACCATGGATGTCGCCTGTTGGGGTGACGGCGGTAAGTCATAACGTAGACACCGTCATACAAGACTGTAGGTACGAACCGCAAATCTTGATGGGTGCTTCTAATTCCAATAGAATTGGTTGATTGATGAAGATCTCGCGTGCTTTCGTGCAGAGATATTTGATTTCGTACTCTTGTAGTTGCACCGGCTTGCCTGGTCGGTTTCCACGCACTGACAAAAAAAGGGGAAAAACGGTCGCTAATCAATATTCCCAGTCAAAACCAGAGCATAGCCTGCAGTGGGAATGTGCTGGAGTTGTTCGAGGAACGTATTTTCCGCCCTGGGGAACTTTTCCACTGACCCATCACAGCACCGCCGCGAGGTGTGCTAGTGGCCCCACCGGAAGACGCCCTAAACCCTTGCCTCAAAGTGCTTTCCAGAACCCCCCAGCGAGGACGGTGCTCGCAGTGTTTGCAACCTCCTCCCTTCTACCTTGCAAACAACCCCGAAGGAAGGACTGGACGACAGGCACACGCCACCCACCTTCTAACAACCGGTCGATGACCGAGTCCAGATCGATCTCCGTCGCAGAATCGGCCATACTGTGAAGTCGTGTTTCGGTGGTCTACGCGTTGGCGTGAAGGAGCGAGATACGAATGTTGTTTGTGAAAAAAACAGGCGGTAGCGGACACGCAATAACGTTGATGTTTTACGGCTGCGCTACGGCGAATTTTGGCGAGAATGTGGGTGCGTAGATAGGGAGAGGGAAACGCTGGGGCAATGGCTTTCGTCGGCTGCCAGAACCAGGGAGAAGAACAAAAGGTAGAGAAAGAAAATCGATGAGGGCGCGGATACAAGATAACGGAGGTCGTTTGATGCAAAGGCAAAAACCGAACGTGGTAGTATGCAGTAAAAATCGTGGGAAACTTAAATGACATTCTTAATATTTGAATATTTCTACTGATGGGCTCATAGGATAGATACATACTGCAAAGACTGAGCAGGAGGAATGCAGGATGATTCCGCAAGGAAAGAAAGATAGCGTGCACAAAACAGTGGTGCAACAGTCCACACGAGTCCGAGACTATGAATGACGACACCATCACACATGTCCCTCAGACGTAAGCGTTCGCTCCCCGGGGGTGTCCTCCCCCTGCGTGCGTCGCGCACGCCGCCGCCGCCGTCTGAATGACCATGAGCGGATGGACCGACTCAACGATATAATAAGAAACCAACCTTGGAAACATGGGCCCCCTTGGCATCGGTCGTTGATCAATATCCAAAGCAATATTGGTACCAGCATGGAGTCCCTGTAGAGTAGTCAGATCCACATCACCAGATCTGCACATTCTGCACCTCGATCCACTCTACGACGGCAGGTACATCGGGTGCTTGCAACAAGAATTGTTCTCCTTCTAACCTCAGTCGGATCACGTTTTTCCGCTTCAGATAGTCATTCCCCAGTCCACTCTCAGCATGCTGCAAAGTGTATGCACGCAGTAGATCTGAATTGGGAGGTTTGAATACTTTGCCGTTGCGCGATTGCGCTCGACCCGTCGCCACAGGCAAGAAAGTGCACCGCGTTACCAAGGGAGACTGTGGAGTCAGAGGAAATCGTTGAGCTGGGGTCGCCTGCTCGGTGGGCTCTTGCAACAACGACGAACGACTACTTTGCATATCGACAGCCAATACTTCGGGCTCGCGGGGTTTGGGACGACGCAATGCTTCCCCGGTACTTGGACCCCTAAAGGGTGACAAAAAGCTCACGCCTGAGGTGCGCTTTGCCGACCTGGGCGTGGACGTCATCGTAGATTGAGTTGTTGTTACCGATGATTGAGATCCACATCTTTGCCTGCTGTGTCTGGCGGGAGAAATAGACGCTGATCCTCCCGTAGATGCTGGGCATAAGACAGGTGTTGAAGGTTCATAGATCCCCAACTTCGCAGGTCGGTCGATTTGCACTTCCTTTTTCTGCGTTCGAGGAGGGTGGGGAGAGGCCACATCACCGACACCCATACGCTTTTCCCACCAGTCTCCTAGGACACCCACACCACTGGCACCAGGAGGACACTTGTATACCCGAAAGGTAGTCCCTTCCAGTTCGCACACCACGCGCCTCCACTTGCGATCCCTTGCTTGCATACCAGGGGCACTAAACTCCATCTTACGGGGCATGATAGCTATGAGGTACAAGGAATTGCTGTAAGGCGGCAGCGGCTCTCGTTCCTCACCCTCATGCGGGGCAGTGCAAGTTTCCTTTGGACGAGGATTGTACGTGGGATACGGCGGAGGATCTGAAATAGAGTGGAAACTGGGCATCGAAGTGCGTCGGAGGAGACGTTCGGTGACCTCTATGTCACTTTCGTCAGATTCCACAGCATTATCGGCGATATGTCCTGAAGTCGACCCTGCACTGGACTTTATGGCCTCCCGAGACGTGATAGAGTGCAATCCCAGCTGAACGTGCCGAGTAGAACCAAGGTCGACCATGCTCCGTGAGGGGGAACGATAGAGACTTGACCTACTCTCTAGTGGAGCTCCAGGCATCGAGAGGTCAGGATCCAGAACATGGTGCTGGTTAACATCACATGAACAAGGTGTGCCGGACGAGAATGGATACGCTGCCAAAGATGTGGACGATGGTACAACATGGGTAGACTTGCCATGAGCCTCGGAACAAGTGTGGTCAGCAAACTTTGGACTGACGCTATGACTTTGAGATGCGGTCGAAGAGACAACGATTTCGACTAAAGACCCGACATCTGGCACGCACTGTTCCTGGGAGTGTGTATCGGAGGGACGCGCAACAGATGGCTCATCGCCATCGTCATCACTCTGATGAATGCTCAGAAAATCAGTAAGCTCTTCGTCGCCTTCGTCGTCGTCGTCTTCGTCTGAATCCTCAAGCGTTGCATTCTCGTGATCTGCTTCAAATTCGGCATTACTACGACCATGTCTGGACAACGAAGGAATGCTTCGCAGGGGTACCTGTCGCCTAGAGGTTGCATCTGGCGCAGGTAAAGGTGGCCGAAGTGTAGGCAAATTGAGCAGAGGCATAGGCAGTCTTGTAATTATCGATGGTGATAAACGCAGGCCACGTTCGGTCGTGGTACAGAATAGTGGTTGCGAGAGGGCAGTAGGGTGAGATGGCGAGGGGGAATGCTCCTGGACGGTTTCTGGAATAAGTTCCTGCGAAGCTGGTATTGACTGGGCCCCCGGGAGGGAACCCAAGTAGGAAGAGGTGGATGGGTCGGTCAGGGTGGGATCATGGGAGAGGACAACCCCCAAGGGTCGTGTGGTGTCATCATTCAGCGCGTGCTGCACAGCTTCATCGTGAAGCTTCATTTCTGGAGAGAGGCTGATTTGTAGTGAGATCTTGGGGTCCAACACGGGGGGTTGGGGAGGTTGTACTACAGCATTGAGGGATGAAGCGGACCGCAAGAATAATGGCGCTGGAGCAAGCAGTTTCACAGCGTCGTCGACTGAGAATTTATTTGCTAGGCCTTCCTGATCGCGAAAAAAGGGTGAGGGAACGTCGTGAGTGGCATGCGTCGCATGAATAAGCGCATTGGGCAACGAATCCAAGGCGGAATAGCGCCTAGCTCGTGAATGGTGTGAGTTGCTGCTCGCAGAAGCGTCTTGGGACGAATCATCGGTATCCATAGGGCTAGGGCTGCCTGCTACCCTAAGCCCGATGAGTCGAGATATGTCTGGCTTACGCAAGAGGTCTACTGAAGAGTGTGCGTGCTGAAAGCGGTGGGTAGGTATGGCAACAGAGTCTCTCGACTTATTGCCACTTCCTCGCGCACGTAAGGTGAGTGTCTTGAGAAAGTGAAGTGCCCGAGCCTTTGCGAGAGGAGCAAGGGGGCAAATTTGAAACGTGGCGAAGGTGCAAAGGCAAGGCTCATACCTGGAGGGGTGACGAGTGGAAAGGCGCCTGGTCGGAAGGCGGGTGGTTCATGGGGATGGTCAATGCAGAAGAAAAAGGGTTCATATTCAAGCGCTATCTGGGCGGACACGTTTTCGGGGAGCCGAGGGCAATTAGTCAATTTCCGTGCGCCTATTGTGGCACGAACTGAAAGGAGCAGCTCATGCTCTAGTGAACAGAAAAAAGGCGAGAAAACGACAAACAGGCGAAGGTCAAGCTCTGGTATCTGTGCTGAGAGGGGTAGAAACGGAGGTGGTGAGCGTTCGCACCCAAGAAGCAAACCTGAGGACTGGCTAAACTTGTGACATAGGGTCGTTTCCCGTTATGGTCGCCGTCCTGTGGTAAAAACTTTCCGCAAAGTCCGAAACACCACAAACGCTTGGCCGTCCAATTCGGTGAATATTAAACCAGCCAGAAGACCCACCACATGACACCGTCGGACCAACTCACCATCGTATCTAGCGTCGAGGGACGACAACATCCGCACTCACAGAGCAGCACTAGAAGCTACATGACGTCATCCCAGCCCTGTCGATGTGTTTCAACGCCGTTGATAATGAGATGGCCAGGTTCAGTGCACAAGTCGATACCACCACGGTCAACGAACAAGCCGTAAGAACAATGCTACGGGCTCTCCAACTCTCGTGTGGGCGAGGGGCCACGAAACGCTGCAAGGGACAGCAACGGACGTAGGCACAAGCTGTTGGCTATACAAATTCTTATACATGTTTCGTAATATCAATGAGAGATGGCCCCTCTCAGGGTCTATTCGAGAGAGTGGGACGAGGTCGGCTGACCTATATTCGGATTTCCAAAACCTTGAGAACTAATCACATTGACGCGCGCCGCGGACGGGAGATCCGAGGCCACAGCTTGGCGTGCAGCCCTGTCGTGCGAATCCGAGAACTGGGGGGATGTGAGGGCCGTCCTGTGTATGGGTTCTCCGCAGCCCCCCTCGAGAGGTCGTCAAAGATTGTCGAGTGACGTTGGCAAATACATTCGCAGTCATCTCAAAACATGTTTGGATCACTTCTGTGGTCTTGAAAGAACGGCTAACAGGTACGAAGAACAGCCAGTCATCTGTATGTCGAGTACTACCAAGTGGAAAACTTGCTCTCATGGATCAACGACATCCATAACGTCTAACTGAACGACTCACTGATCCCTGAACTTGAGGTAGAAGGGCCTTGTCTTCCGATGTCTAACAAAGTTTAGTTTACATCCTTTGAGCTTCAAGCCCAGACAGTGCCAAGTTTGACCTCGTTCTAAGCCACTTCTGGCTGACTACGGAAATTGCCAGTCGATATGTATATCCAGACGTTCCATCAGAACGCCGAAGACACTACAGGATTCTGATCTAGATTCTACTTGGTCAGGAGGGCCAAGTGTCAAGAATCACGCACTAGCAGTGGATGTGTGGGACCGGACTTGAATACCTAGCTTATTCTTATCAACAGGAACTGCGTGTCCACTCGCCACCAACATGTTCTCCTCGAACTCGGATCAGGTAAAGAGGGGGTCATGCAAGCGCATCAGACGAGCACTTGTATGTATGCCGGGCTGCATGGTGGAAGTTGCAGCCGCCGCAAAGATCACTCGTTGCTCAAGTACGATATCACTGACAGGAAGACAACGTATGCGTGAGACAATGAGGCATCTAGTCCCAACGATTGCATCAGACCAGAATTCCATGCCTGTTTCTCCAGTGGCTGCTGCACGGAGTGTCGTGAGGAGTGGGCCAGTTGCGTACCAGTGCAGTGTCATTCTTTCATAACACGTCTATAGGTAAATGTCCAGATGGATCACAGGGTACAAACATTGGCGTAAACCATCCAGGGTCGGTAAATCCAACTCGGGTCCGCAGGAAGATCACTTGGTATGAAAACGAAGAGGGGTCACCAGATGGCGCATACAAGACCGATGCAATTATGACGCGACATACACGTCTAGAATGGAAGTTTCCCGCCTGACGTCTTGGAAGGCTTGAGGGGGCTACGTCGCCTTCTCTTGTAATGCTACAAGAGAGAACTTGTAAGGATACCACACGAGGACAGGATAATGAGACACGGAGAGCACTCGCCTCCTTGTAGCGCTGGATACGCTTTGCCATGTCACGCATGAGCATTTTGCGCTTCAAAGTCCTCTTCTCCGCCACCCGCTCCCACTTGTGACCCTTGAACATACGCTTCTTTCCCGCATAAAGCCTATTACCGATATCCGCTCCAGGCACCTTGCGCTCCTTCACTTCGCCAACCCATTCAATAAGCTGGGTCCGCCACTCCTCTGAACTATGTGCATCCGTCTCAATCTGCGCTTCGTGACTGGCTAGAACCTGTGGCTCGTTGGATATCAGCTGCGCCTTGGCAAGTGAGATAGCCGCAAGGTGAGCCGCAGACGTCTTTGGCGCAGGTGGAAGCAGTGCCAAGGTGCCCGATGCACGGGCCTTCTTGATGAGATCTGCTTGCTGGCGCAAGGAGTACTTTGGGGGTGCCCATCGACCTGTTTGCGGGTTCTTCGTAGGGATGAACGGGTTTGCTCGTTTCGGGAGGCTGTTTGTCGACGGTTCTGACGCGACACGAGTCGACTGCGAAAAGTCGAACTTGGCAACATCAACGGGGGAACCGGTGGATGGCGTTGGTGTTGATTTGAGAACAGGGGAAGATGGCGACACTCTTGCAAGCTCCCGAAGCCTAAAGTGCTTGATAGCTCTGGTGGCCATGAGAGGAAACAAACTATATAATTCGTAATAGCAACTCCAGTTTCAATTATATGCCATATCTGGAAACTCGGACTAGAAACGAGTCACGGGATTCAATGGCCCCTTGAGCCAGTCTCCTGGAACTTGCAACCACTACCAAAGGTAGGTCCTACTCTTCTAATGATGACCCGACACTAAGCCGACCAGTAACTAACAAGCGGCAGTCGTGGTCGGAACGTCGACAGACCACGAGCTTGAAGCGATGGAACAGAGTAGTATTGGGAGATCGTTCAACAGAAAGTCAGTCTGACAGTCATACAGGCATCACAATACAGGAGAGCCTTATAGCATTGGATGTTTGACAACAAACACGTGTTCTGAGCGTCAGTACTCTCGTAAAGTAAAGAAAAAAGAGACACAAAAATCACCTCGGACGGCAGTAATAGAGATCGAGCATCAAGCATTCTCTCGACTAGCCGTCCCTTTCTCGACCGGCACGTCCATGTGCGCGTCGGCTGCCGCTGCCCTGCGTGTAATCTGATCGATCGCATCCTCACCATCAAATAGCGCGGCTGTCTCTTCCAACGTCCGGTTCTTGGTCTCCACAACAAAGAACCACAGAAAGACAAACTCGAACGCGAGCCAGCACACATACACGAGCTACGACCAATCCAAACAAATTCGAAAGCACGGGTCATTGATGTTATGATTAGAGTCAGGATTAGCAGGGGCTGGGAGGACTGGAACGTACGTAGTATTTCCATCCAAGGGCGGCCAACGCGATCGGGTTCACGTATTGATTAAAGATGAGCGCGAGCGAGACGATAAAGTTGAAGGAGCAGAGACCTTTGGCGCGAAGATTAAACGGCAGGATTTCCACTGTGTATGCAATTACGAGCGGACTGAACGCGAGCGCATACGCAGCCGAGAAGAGGAAGATAAACGCAATAACAGCGTGGCCTGCCGCTGCAGTCCCATGTTGTGCATATTCCGCAAAGCAGATCGCTTGCGCCATATAGAACAGCATCATCAGGCCGGCTGAGGCGAGGAAGAGGAATCGACGTCCGAGACGGTTGACAGTGTACGATGCGTACAGTGCAAAGATAAAGCTCCAAATTTGGAGCACGCCATTGATAAGGAGCTGGGTGCTCGAACTAGTGACGCCAATCTGGTTTAACACCTCGGACAGGTAGTACGAGAGGAGACCGTTTCCAGACCACTGCGAGAAGAAGGCGATGGCAATGATAATTCGCATGCGTTTACGGTTTCCCCGGGTCGCGATGAGCGACTTCCAGCCAATGTTGGCAGCGACGTCTCGGTCAAATTCAAGAGCAGATTTGATTTCGTTAAATTCGAACTGCACGACGAGGTCTTGTCTGCAAATACCTCAGCATGCTGATAACATAATTCGTAAGTGAATCCGTACTCATTCCCATCGGCGTGGTAATAGGCGAGCGTCCTCAGGGCCTCGGCTTCGCGTCCCTTGCTCATCAGCCAACGTGGCGATTCGGGTGCAAGCAGAACCAACAAAACTTGAATAACAGAGGGAATTCCTTGCAGCAATGATGGCAGGCGCCAAGCCCATGTATTGTTGATCCTGAATGAACCAAACGTCGCCCATGCGGCGCTAACCGAAATCGTCATTAGCCAAAAAGTCACGTTACTGGGGAGAAAAAAGATACACATAATAGCCCCTGAATACCAGAGGGAGTTGTAGAGCGATGTTAAAGGAGCGCGATACGTAGGGTATGAGAGTTCAGTGATCAACATGGGAGCAGCGTTGGCTGTAAATATGCATAGTTTGTCAGCACACGGAGGCTGCCGCAAAGATAACAAAATTATTGTGGAACTCACCTGCAAAAGTATTCCCAAAGCCGATCAAGAAACGAGCACCAATAAACATTCCCACAGACTGAGAGGCGGTCTGGATGGCGGTTGCAACGCACATGATAGCCGCACCAAACCAGATTGCTCGACGGCGACCAACGCCATCAGACAAGTAGGGCGCGAAAGGATAGCCCGCCAGCGCACCAATGTTCTACACTACCTACAGTCAACAATGCAAAACACCATGTCGAGAGAGCGCTGACCTGAATGGCATTGAGTAAACCTAGATTCCCACTAGATGGATAGTTGAAGGCGGATTTCCACTGGGTGAGACTCTGCAATCCGTTCATCATACTTCCGTCGTAACCAGTGGTCGAGGAGGTAATGAGACTACATGGCAGTATCACAACACTGGAAACATCGGAGGATACGTGCTGACATACAGAAGAACAATCCAGGCATTGAGGACAACAAGTCTGTATGAATGTGAAACAGAACGACAAAGGACAGCGCTCGAAGTGCTCACCGTCTGTTATTGTACCACCTCCTTTTCGGATCGTTGAGATATGCCAACGAAGCTTCTTGGACTGCAGGAGCACCACTGGCACCCATAATGGGCTTCGTCAAAAATGGGTGAGGAAAGAAGACTGGCAAGGATGGCCGCTTTACGATACTGGCGAAATCATCCGAAGACCCTTCTTCCTAGAGACCGGACAAACCCCATGTAGCCATATCACCCCAGTTAGCAAAATGATATGAAATGATGGCGATGTGCCTGATGACTCGTTGGTTGTCCGGTCAAGGGATTCATGTAAAGACAAAGACTACTGAGTGCACTAGTGCGTGGAGTCCCCGTCGCTTGAGGCCGACTCGCTGCCGATGGAGTAGGTTCGCCAAGGTGTAGAGTCACGTGCGCGGTTAATGTTAATATTTTACATAATTTAACTCGGAATGGCGCTTGCGAGGCTATCACATGACCCAGGCAAAATCGAGCAGGGGCATCTCTGGCGAGGCACACCCAATGACGGTCTCTTCGTCTGGTGCGAGGAGTGCACTCACGCAAACTGGTACTCTAGGCTGAAGTATGATTCAAAATCCTAAGCGTGCGAAACGTATAATCAAAGCTCATTGTGGATACATGGCAAGGGAAAATCTCAGTGAATTAAGCAACACATTCAGGGTGATCCTCCACCGAACGGTGTATGTTATCACGTGACGTAGGCTTATTGTCCTGTTGCCCTTCGGACGACCTCTTTCTTACCACCATCGTCATCCTCCGATGGCAGGCGCCCTCAGCGGACATATCCTCGGTGAGTTCAAAAGTGGCCCTGCTCAGTCCAGCACGCCCGGCATCGTCACCAGCGGCGCCATGTCCTTTGATACACGCGCACACGGTACTCCCGGGCCTTCTTTCCCGACATTCCACCTTTCGCCCATGCCCCACACGCTCTTTGGTTTCACCCCGCTCACAGAAGACAACAATACCGCCAAAAATATCGCTACTCTCCAGGCCAAACTCCACAAAAAGCTCGGTCCCGAGTATATCAGCCAACGTCCCGGTCCCGGTGGGGGCCCGAAACTTACCTACGCCGAGGGATGGAAGATAATCAATCTCGCAAACGAGGTGTTTGGGTTTAACGGCTGGAGCTCAAGTATCGTGACTATCACTACCGATTTCGTGGACTACATCGAGGAGTCAAGAAGGTTTAACGTTGGGGTCACGGCCATCGTGCGAGTGACTCTCCGGGACGGGGTCTATCACGAGGACGTTGGTTATGGCTTGTTGGAGAATGCCAAGAGCAAAGCGGGTGCTCTGGACAAGGTGAGTTTACTTTGCCCTCTGTCCGTTGTGCGTCGGGATCGAGAGTAGCATGTTGATGTATTCCTTCTCTCCCCCCTTTCTTCTCTGGGAGTGTATTTCTAGTGCAAGAAAGAGGCAATCACAGATGCACTCAAACGGACCCTTCGAAATTTTGGAAATCTACTCGGGAATTGTTTGTATGACAAATCATACGCGCAAGAGGTCGTAAAGATCAAGGTTCCTCCTGTGTGTTTCATCTCCTACCGTTTGATTTGTCTAGGCATTCGTTCCAACGCCACTTTCAGGCAAAATTCGACAAAAATGAGTTGTACCGTGGACCCGAGTTCGAGGAGCGCATACCAGATACACCAGTGGCTCCTTTTTCATTATCAAGCAAACGCGAGGAACCCCACATCAAAGTAGAGTATGGGGATGGTAGCTCTGAGACACCCATTTCATATGTACCGCGGCACCTGCGTCAGGAGATGGCAGCTGCCGCCGCTCAACGAGCCCAAGTGCAAACCCCGGTTCGTGCCCTTGCCACGCCACCTCAGGGAACAACAATACGCTCGCATGCACTCTCGCCGATCCTGAGATCAGGATCAGGCTCGATGAATGTTTTAACTGATCACGAACCACCCTTCGCTGACGCACCAAAACACAGCGGACTCGTGACGCCGATCCAAACGCCCGCTCAGGGGCCTTGCTTACCTCCCCCACGAACATCTTCCCCACAGGCCGCCACGACACCGCCGCTTGCTCGGATGGGCATTGCTCCGCGATGCGGCGTATCTTTTGCAGAGCTAATGCCGGCCGACGAGAGCTTTGCAGACGCACCGGACCAGGATATATGCGACACGGCTCGAGGCAACAGCGATGGTGGTTGCTGCAATGATGGGGATGAAGACCAAGACGCGTTTCCGCTCAGCACCCAGGACGGTGCATTCTTCGCCACTGTCGATCTCGGCGATGGTGATCACGGACGGCCGATCAGTTTTGACAAAGGCATGGCCAGCGTGAGTACGATAATGGTCATGTCTGTGCCCGAGCCAAAGCTGGATAGTGCGGGGCAATCGCTTGCCGCACCATCTAGTCCTCGAACATTTGATTGCCCTGGGAGTGGGACGAGCGCTGAGTCGTCGTCGGGCGGAACTCTCAGGATGAATACGCGGATCGAAGCGCAAGCCCACCTTGCTACCGTACCTCCATCCTCGACCTCGGGTAATGCCAACACCAATGCCTATCCCTGCGCGAGCGCAAGCGGTGTGCGGCCACGGCCACAGATCCGAAGTGGACCACCCGACATGGCGTCTGCGTCCGCGTTGAGCACGCCGAGCACGCACGCAGGACCCTCGATGCAGGATGTCAAACTCTGCTCTACAATGACCTCAATGGGTGGATCCCATTTTCCGCCTGGCGCAGTACGTCTCTTTCCCCTCTTTTAAAGCGTAAATGGACCCGTTCATGGTGACACCCTACCTATATGCGCGATTTTACTCCTCCCTATCTGATTTAACTTCATTTTCCCGTTTCCTATCCATTTGTTGTCGGTGGTTTCTACGCGCCGATGCAGAAGGACCCCCAGCAATACATCCCAAAGCCTGTAATACCGCCGTGTGCTTGGACGACATCGAATACTCCTCAGACAGGACCAACAGGATCGACGACGAGCGCACTCAAGCGCAGTGTGGACATGATGCAGTGGGTGTTCTTTTATGTGTATATCTTTTGGTTCTTAGGTTCTTAATACTTTTTCCATGCCGCGTGTGTGATCATTCTTGTAGGGCGGGATCGGGCTCAACGACCCGTCTACCGATTCAAGGCATGGGTCTTGCTCAGAAGCAGCAGCAACAACAGCAGAATAGTATTGTACGCCGTCCGTCGAATAATAACGGAGGCATAGGCATTGATCCAAAGCGGATCAAACGTTGACCGGTCACCGATTTATCGACCATGGTCGATTATCATCCGCCTTATCGCTCTATTCATATTGCTCGTCTACCTGTCTTCTCTTTGCGCCTTTTCTTTTCCTTTCTTTTCTTCCCTTTTCTTTGTATCCCTCCGTACGCAATATGCCCATTGTCCTGTCAAAGCGCCCTTACTCGTATTTTTCGATTCCGACACCAAACGAGACGGACGAGAAAAAAAAAATCGTACATGGGGTCACCACAGGATTACAGCACACGAGCGAAGGCGGGTATAGACGCTGTACACGACGAAATCAAGACGTCCAATAACTTACTTTTTCGCAACCAGCGGCGTCAGCACCAGTCTGAACACCGCTCTACACATGACAACAAAAGAACACGTTAGGGGACGCGTGTCTCGTCCAAACGCGCAAGGTCATCCCTCGCACCCAGCAACACTTCCTGTCACAATAAAAACCGAGATCAGCCCCTTCCTCGAGGTAGGTCAAAAAAAGGGCTAACTGTGACGAGTGCCTGCCTCGCCTCGTCCTTGATCTCCTTCCACCGTCTCTCATATGCCCCCAATAGCTGCTCCAACGAGCCCTTCTGACCCATCCCGCCTGTGCGGATGATCGCCCGAAAGACGATGATCCCCGCAACCCATTCGACTTCGTCAGCTTCCCATACTGCATCGCGAGCCATCATTTCTGAAAACGACTCCATCGTCACCGACACGGACGGTGGTGGTTGGGGTGGGGGCACGGCATACCCTAGTTCTTGGGATGAACGGTGGTGGTAAGTCGTGCCCCCGCTTGTACCCACACCCACACCCCCCACGTTAGCGGTGCCCCCGTTCGCGCCTCCAACAATGCCAAGTTCGATTGCGGCAGCATGAATCTGCGCCCACTGTACGTGATCCTTGCGCCGCTGTCTATCCGTCTTGATCCGCTCCATCTCGTCCGAGAGCGAGCCGTGCGCCGTGTTCGTCCCACTTATGCCCGTACCGGAACTTGTGGAGCTAGTACTGAGGGGGGCCCACACGGAAGACTTACGAAGAGCCATTTGAAGCGCGCGGGGGCCAGCAAGAGGACCGGAGACGTCTGCGTGGACAAGGGTGTTTGGGAAAAAGGCACAGGCGTCGACGAAGCGGCGGAGGAGCGTAATGAGGACGTCGGTCCTCGCATGCGTCTGCGAGCTCGGAGTGGATGCCGAAGCTGATGCTGATCCGGGTGTGGGTCCGGATGCCGGAGTAGATGCCGAGGTAGAGGAAGCGAGGAGAGTCGTCACCGCATCGAAGAGGGCGAGTACGACGGGCGTCAATGGTGTCGTCGATGGGTGCGCAGCGACAAAAGACTGCATGAGTGATGAAAGGGTCCCTGGATCGATCGCACGCGTAACGAAGGCATCACGGAGCGCAGAAGGGGTCACGCTGAGCGCAAGCGCGCTTGGCGAGGGAACTTGTATCGGAACGGGCGCAGTTTGGAAGGCGAATTGGAGTCGTTGGCTAGATGGGCCTGGTTGTGGTTGTTGCTGTTGCTGTGGTTGTTGTTGGGTGGTATGCCCATGTGGTTGTGAGTGCGAGTGTGAACTCGGACCGGGCGCGGTGTCGGGTGCGTCAGAGGTCGAGGCAAAGGACGGCGCAAGGGTTGGGCTCCACGCGAGGCTACCCGGCGTCGACGCTACGATAGACGGTGAGAAGATGCCAAACCGGCCTTGCGGGACGGACCTTTATCGGACAGCTTCTTGGGCCTTGTTCTTCCCTCGAGCTTCCGCCTCGCACGTCCGACGGTGTTCTTGTACCAATTGTATATTTGCTGATGGAGGGTCAGCGTACGGATGACAGAATGCAATAGAAGTCTACCTCACGGAACCGCGGTTCGGCTTCGTCGACCCCTTGGAGATCTGGCGGGAGACCGAATCGAACGAGAAACTCGCCGGCACGGTCCAGAGCAAATTTTTTGGCGTCGCCCCTGACATGGCCTCTGGTCCGCGTCTCAAAGCCATCGACGTGACTGCGTAGGAAGTCGAGCTGTTCTTCGGTGTAGACCTTGGGCAACCTGGGTTTGCTTACCCTGGGATCCCCGTTCATCGTCTGGATCATTTCAAAGGCAGCCTCACCTCAGCCACACAGATCCCTCCGCTTCCCGGGAACTCCCGAAAGATCGGATTCCATTAAGTATGACTGATAATCTACTCTACGCTATTAACCCAACGCCAGTCAGTCCTCCAACGGCTTGCGGCAAACGACCAAGTACATGGGCGTGAACAGCTGTCAATCCCGTCAGTCACTGGCTCCACGCACAAGCATCCCCTCTTACTTTGCTTTGTCCACCACTGACGAGTGCATCGCATGCGATCTTGAGCGTCTCACATACCTGCCACGTGCCCTTGGGTACTAGGCCAAGCATCTCAAGGAAACGGAGTCCGTTGTGCGTCACAAATTTTCCGCTCCGGCTCGCACGCCACACCAGGACGAGGTCCCACATAGTCTGGGACTTGAAGATGTCGCCCTCGAGCGGATAATACCATGGGACCTCATCCGGTCGTTCTGCAAGATCCTCCTCTTGTTCAACCTTGAACCCGACTGTGGACAGTGCCTTGCGTGCATCCTTTAGCGGACGCATCTCCGGAATGCCATTACCAATTTCTAAATTGTGCGCGAGCTTCTTGTGCGAGGGGATCAATGGGTCCCAATCATCCGTCATACACCACTCGTATACACCAAACTATGCGTACGGTGAGCACATACTACGAACAAGCATGACAGGCACTCACCACTCCTCCAGGCTTGAGGACCTTTTTGATCTGGCTGTAAATGCCCTCCCACGAAGGAGCATGGCAAGTTGCCTCGATACTATACACTGCAACCCCTACCTCAGCAAGCTACCCCACCACAAAATGGAGGGAGGAACAAAACACACCAGCATCAAACGAATTCTCCCCAAACAACTCTACCAGTTTCATAAAATCGCCCGTGACAAACGTGACCTGTTTGTCGAGACCAGCACGTTTCGTATACCGTCTCGCCCTGTCAACTTGAAATTGGTTGTTGTTGACACCGACAATGTTCACGTCGGCGAAGGTGGCAATCTCGCGTGCGGGGCCCCCAACACCACATCCGACGTCAAGGACACGCATACCGGAGCGCAACTGCATCTGCGCAGCAAGATAGTGCTCGTGACGAGCAAGCGACTGGTTGAAACCTTCCCCCTTGTAGAAGCGGGAGAAATGGAAGGACAAACCCCAAGCGTACTCGTACACTTGGGTTGCACCGTCATAGTAGCCTACGGGACGAAATGCATGGTGAGCACGGACGAGTCGTAAAAAGAGGAGGGGACGAACGAACCGTTGACAAGGTCCTTGTAGCTAAAGAGACGATTGTGGTTGTCAGTCTCGCTGTTCTGGCTGGGGTCCTTTTCCCAAAAGTCGGTGTAGTTGTTCATACGTTGTCCGACACGACCGTCGGTACATTGCTCGGTAGCCAACATATTCTGGGAGGTACTCGTGTCAGTCGGACCGTTGTGCAAGCCAACAAGCTACTAAAAGAGCTCACGAGTCGAGAGGGACGGACGAATGGCAAAGGAGTGGAGGGAGGATGAGCAGACAACGATCGCCGACCACTCTTTTTTAAATGTGGTGCCTAAAAAATCAGGTCATGTTTCGCTATAAGCGTCTCACACCATTTTCCAAATCGGGAATATACGGAACACGCTCGTGGGAGGTCACCTGATCATTGACTTGCGGCTGCCAGCATATCAGGCTTGTTGGAGAAGCGAACATAGACAACGAACCAGCCAGGAAATTTTCTCTATGCAAGCGACCAGGCATCTTCAGCCTGGATGCGATCACGTTTTCTTTTTTTTTTCCCGACGAAATCATGCCACAAGAAATCGACCCGTCGACAGCGAGTGGCAGCAGCTTTAGATCACGTCACCGACAAAGTAAACCCGGGCCATCAGCAGTTTTTCCTGATCGACGGACACTGTACCCGGCTATTTACCCTACCATGGCATTTCTAAACTGCTGCTACCTCCTTTCGACGGCCATTTGTAGCGTTCGTCGTTAGTCTCATGTACCACCGTACCCATGAGAACCGTTATAATATTTGAGTCTTGAGATGCATTTCCTTGCGCTCGCAGTCCCGTCGAAACACTCAATCTTCCCCCCCACCAACTAGTGTGAACTGCTCATCAGTTCTGATAGCACGCCCAACACTTCACAGTGTACTCGCAGCGATCAACTGCTCAAGTACTACCGCGTCCATGCCTTCCACCCGCGGGACGATACTGCAAGGGAACGGAAGCGGGTGTCTATATCACCGTCGTCAGACTGCATGCAAACTCAGGAGAGGCAGAGGGCGACTTGCACTGCGAGACCACTCGTAAACTTGGGTACCACTGGCACCTCACGCCCATTCTCGTCTTTCGGTTTCGACAGTGTGAATGCCGCCAAGACGGTCGCGATCGCGGTCCACACAGACGTGGTCGCAAAGTACCTTCCAACACAGATGCGCCGACCAAAGCCAAAAGCAATATTTTGTGTGTCATCTGGCTTGAGGGTACCGTCATCGTTAAGGAAGCGTTCCGGAAGGAATTCGAATGGTCGGGGATATTTGGATTCATTGTGTGCCATGTGCCTGCGAGGGGCGTCAGGGTAAGGTCGACGGATGATAGGGAAAGCCAGGTCCTACCAAAGGTTCGAGACGATAAGCGTACCTAGTCCCTATTAGCTGTCGTGTACAAACGCACGGAATGTCGAACGCACCCTTTGGTATGTAATATCCCTCGTAGACGTCTGCATCCACCGCGACGTGTGGGATTGCTAGATAAAGACAACACCCACCTTGGATGATGATGGTGGTACATGGCAAACTTTTACTCACAAAGAGGCGCGACTGGATTATGTCGTAACGTTTCGCGAAGGATAGCTTCGATATAAGGCAGCGATGGTCGGTCTTGTAGGCGTGGTAACCTATTCTTGCCAATGACTGCGTCAATCTGTGCCTGTGCCTTTTTCTGGGCATCTGGGTACAGGACCATCATAAGGAAGAAGGTCAGGACGACTGAATTCGACTGTGGACTCGGTTGTCAATAGCGCCGGTCGCTGGAAGTCGTACCACCAACATACCGTCTCTGATCCAGCTGAGAGAGAACGCATGAGTTGGACGAACAAGGTTTGATCACAGTAATTACCCATGAATGCAGTCGCAGCCGCCTCTTTGAGACCTCTCGTCCATGCCGAGTCCGCAGGGATGCCCTGTTCCTCTGATTTCCGGAGGGTATTACATACCATGCTCAAACTAGCACTTCCTGACTTCTGCACACCACGATGAGTAACGTTCTCTCGTCGTCAGTCATCAACCATACCATCTTCTGCAACGAATAGTTAAACGGCGTTTCTACGCAGTCCTTGGTCCATGCCCTTGACGAAGCAGCAGTCCTCTTGAATGCCATTCCGGGTAGCCACGACGGAAGGGAGAGGACTGACAACAAATCTGTCCGCGCGGTGATGCAAATATACCGCGGACCTTACTTACGTCTAGGAAAGGCACCGATAATGATGGACACGTCAGGCCGTAGAGCATCGAGTATCACGTTGATGACCCTTTCGACAATGTCCACCATCGGATCCTTGCGAGAAACGGGATCATAGTCGTACACCGCGTTCATGACTATTGATGCTGTGTATCTGTCGGAAGCAACCTCGTCAGTCGGTGTGGTCATCATGGGTATTCTTTGGGTAGCCACATACTCGAAGATATGGTCCGGGAACTGCGCTGGGCATTGCAGCAAGCGGCGTAACAGTCGAAATGACTTTTGTTGCTGCATCGGCGCAAATTTGACAACAGAGTCTGCCCGGAATGTTTGATGAAAGAAGCGCCTATGAAGTCGCCATCGGTCGCCATAAGGCATGAGAACGGAGTTGAAATCCATTCCGAAACTTCAGACCAGTCATACGTACGGCGCACGCAAAATTGCCAGGGACGATGCACTTACAGTTCATTCGTGATAAGGGACGGCCGGTCAGAGTAGTTGCTGGAACGATATTCGAGGAGGTCTTTTGCGATCTTTTCGGAACTAATGATGATGATGTGCTCCCCCAAGAGTTGGGTATGCACGAGATCCCCTACACGATCCGAGGCCACCGTCAACACATCTGACGTGATACAGCATGCATAGTTTGCGTACCGTACGTCTTTGCCCACTCGGTGTATGTCAACCATGGTGCGTCCGTGTCGATTCCAATCACGTTGCCAACAAAAGGAAGCCCCGGTGGACCGGGGGGAAGTGGATGGGACAACCGTGCCTTTGGTGTCACGAGATACCGTTGGACGAGGCCCAACACCAGCCTTGTGCCGAGCACTAGGGCACAGGCGCCTACACAGAGGGACGCAAACATGGTTAGGATGCAATGAACAGGATCATGCAGTTCACAAGCTGTTCATTTCATACCTGGTCGCCTTCATCCCTTTCCCACACCCAAACATGCATGGGAGGTGCACGAAAGGGTTATCAAACGGGTCTCGATTCGGATGCGGGTATGCCTTATTTTCGCCCTTACCTACAGTGCGAAACAGCACGTGTGCAGTAGTGCTAGTGGTGCAGTCGTCACTTGACGTGAGACGAAGCACTCGGCTGAGTCCAGCAGTCGAAACGACTCGGTTGACACCGAAACCAGAAGCTACACGGGGATATGAGTGAAGGCTGCAGGTCATGGAGAGTCGGGATTCAAGTTGCAGTGGGCCGATGTCGTGCAAGAACTCTCGGCATCATACACCACGTCCTGTGTTTTACAACCAGGATCGTCTCGCTTCCTACAGTAACGCCGTACAACGTCCGGCTGATAATCGCAACTACCGATAACGAACCGATACCGAGCAAACATTATGTTATGCTGCAACGAGACGTACCTTGATTCTAATAGGATTTGTTCACCTCCGTCTTCGGGGAGCATTCAGTTCTCGTCGGGCTCTGTTAGTTAACTACTTCACTGATCATCTTATGGCATCTACGCCTCGAGAAGACGATGGCAGAAACCAGACACAAGTGCCGAGGACCGTAGACCGTCAATTGGCAACACGTGTTGCGGGCTGAGAACGTGCCCAAGGTCGATACTTGACCTAGCGGATTTTGAGTGTCGTACGCATGTTCCGATCAGTCTTCGACAATCTAGAAGTGACAAGAACTTCAATCACGAGCACTCGAAGGGAGCACTAATGCGAAAGAGAAATGGAATTCCGAAGGTGAGGAGCACTTAGTTACATGGTGATTTATATACTGTGAGGGAGGAGGCTATGTATCAT